>JAESVK010063264.1:0-11741 GCA_017140935.1 Hamamelis virginiana
ATATATCATTTACAAAATAACAAATAAATAAATCAATAATTGTATACAAAAGAATCTCCACCTTAGATTGATATTTACCAAAATATCGGTAAAGATATGTGAGTCTAATATCGTATATATCGATATCCACTGATATACGGACATATTGGAGATATTTTATTCCATGGACACAAGCTTATCCTAGGAGAAACTTGTTAGACCAAATGTTGATGTGCATGTTATAATTCACTTTCCTTATTGCCATTTCTTTTTAATAGTTGGCCACACATAATAATTAGGATTCTAGCAACTTAATGCAGGTCCTTTTCCACGATTTATAGTATGTTTGGAATCAATTTCCTGGAGAAGTGAATTCTAAACACTAGAATGATTTTTAGTGGCAGTAATTGGTGATTGAGTTTTCAGTCTCTATTAGGTTTAGAAGTTTGGAGGATAAAGCATGGTATTTGACTGGTCGTAACAATTTTAGGTCTATGAAAGAATTTTGAAGTGAGTTATTTAGCTTGTTCGGATTGTGTTACCCTCATTGGGTGGTGGGAGGGGATTTTAATGTGATTAGTAGGGTGTCAAAGAAATTGAATGGGAATAGGATTACTACAAATAATAGGGATTTGACTGAGAATGTGTAATCTTATTCAATTGTAATAGAGTTTACAATGAGGGATTATACAGGCAACCTAAACTAGAAAATATAGAAAGTCAACTTTACAAAATAGAAACTAATTATACATAGAAACCACAGACAGAATATACAGCTCACACCCCCCCAACTCACGATGCAAGCGCAGAGAGCATCGAGAGTTTGTCAAGCAAAAAATAAAACCAAACAGACATGTAAGTCTTAGAGAAAAAATCAGCATGTTGTATAGACGACGAAATATGAAAGAGCTTAATAGTCCTTATCTGAACATGCTGATGGATTAAGTGACAATCAATCTCAATGTGTTTGATATGCTCATGGAATATAGTATTATGAGCAATCTGAATAGCACTTTGACTATCACAGTAGAGAGGAGTAGAGGAGGAAACAGAAATACTTAAATCAGTTAGTAGCCAATGAAGCCAAATCACTTCTGCAGTAACCTGAGCCATAGCACGCGATGTTCAGCCTTAGCAGTAGAACAAGCAACCACAGTTTGCTTCTTGCTTTTCTAAGAGAAAAGAGAGTTACCTAGGAAAACATAGAAGCCAGAGGTGGAGTTGCGATCATTAATATCACCAGCCCAATCAGAGTCAACATAAGCTCGCAACTCAAGAATAGAAGAAGAAAACAAATGCAAGCTTTGAAATATAGTGCCACGAACATAACGAAGAACACGCAGAAAAGCACCCCAATGAGTAAATCGAGGAGCAGCAACAACTGAATAAGTACATGAATATCATAAGTCATATCAGGGCGAGTAACAATAAGATAGACCAAACTACCCACAAGCTCTCAATAAAGTGTAGGATTGTCCAAAGGAACACCATCAGAAACAGATAGTTTAGCATTTAATTCCATAGGAGTATCCGCAATCTTAGCATCAGTGAGTTGAGCACGATGAATCAATTCATTAGCATACTTAGCCAGAGAAAACAAATAACCAGAAGAAGAAGTAGATACTTCAATGCCCAGAAAATAATGAAGTGGCCCTATCTCAAATTCAGCAAATAAATGGCCTTTCATATCATCAATAACTAACTGATCAGAACCAGTAATGATCATATCATCCGCGTATAAAACAAGAACAAGCACACTAGCAGAAGTATGACGAATAAACAATACAAAGTTATAAGGACTAGGAGCAAAACCAATCTGAGAAATGGTGGTTTGAAACCGATTATACCATGCTCGAGGAGATTATTTGAGAACATAGAGAGCACGGTGAAGACGACACACCAGGCCTAAAGAATGTGAAAGAGTAGGAGGAGGGCGCATATAAACTTCTTCAATTGAGAAAAACATTTTTCACATCAAGTTGAAAAAAGGCCAATGACGAATAACTGGCACAAAAATCAGAGTACGAACAGTAGTCTTTTTGGCAACTGGAGCAAATATTTCCTATTTGCTCATAATCAACACCGTATTCCTGAGAAAAGCCTCTGGTAACCAACTGGGCTTTATAGTTCTCTAAAAAACCATCAGAATTCGTTTTAACTTTATACACCCACTTGTACCCAACAAGATTCTTACCTACACGCAATGGAACCAATTCCCAAGTGCGAGTCTTATGCAAAGTGTCTAATTCAGTTTGCATAGTATCAATCCAATTGGGGTCAGAACAAGCTTCCTTATGGGACCGAGGCTCAAAATAAGAGTGAATAGAAGTAAGAAAATTATGAAATGACAAAGAATAACATATGTTAGAAAAACCAAGTCTTATCGGAGGACGACGAATATGGTAAGAGCGGCGTGTTGGTGGATCATCAGCATCTTAGGAAGAGTTGGTAGAGCATCAAAGTGATCGTCCAGAGAATGAGGAGAATGAAAGGAAGGTCTATAAGAATATAACAATGGAAGAGAAGGAAACTCAGAATGAAAAGAATTAGAAGTAACAGTGGGAAGATTAGAAGAATCCAAATCATAGACAAACTTGTCAGGAGGAACAGAAAAGGGGAATGAATCAATCGAGATGAAGTTTGCCTTACTAAAAGGAACAATACGAGGAGGAATAGGGAAGAAAGAGATACGCTCAAGAAAAGGAACATGATGAGAGACTTACAATTTTTTAGAGAGATGATCATGACACTGGTAGCCTTTTTGAGTAAGATTATATCCTAAGAATACACTGGGAACAAAATGTGCACTAAGTTTAGTACGATCTCGTTTGGGAAGAATAACGAAACAAGCACAACCGAACACACGAAGAAAGGAATAGTTAGGAGACTAATTGACAAGCTTTTCGTAGGGAGACATATCAGAGAGAATAGGAGTAGGAGTACGATTAATGAGATAAGCTGTAGTAAGAACAACTTCTCCTCAAAAGACAGACGGAATAGAAGAGGAGATAAAAAAAGAGCGAGCAGTGTTAAGAAGATAATGATGTTTTCGCTCAACAATACCATTATGTGCAGGAGTATCAACACAAGAAGATTGATGAGCAATACCCAAGTTGAAAAGGAAATCAGTAAATTCAGTTAGAAAATATTCAGCCCCAAGTCAGAATGGAGAACTTTGGAAGAAGCAGAGAATTGAGTTTGAACCATGAAATAAAATTCCTTAAAAATACGGAATAGATCTGATTTACGAGACATGAGATAGACCCAACAGAATTTACTATAGGAGAAGGACCCCACACATCAGTATGAATAAGGGCAAATGGAGAATCAGAAAGAGAAATACTTTTATTAAGTGGCAAATCTTTCATTTTTGCAATTTTGCGTTCACTACAATCCCGAATATCAACAATAGACATTTTACCTAATTGTCCAGGCAAAACAAGACTCTTTAATTTGTCACTAAACACATGTCCTAATTGGTCATGCCACAAATAAAAAGGAGAAGACTGATTTGTAAGACAAAATGAAGATAAAGCAGAGGAACCACGAGACTCAGGTATCTGTAAACTATCCACCACATACATATCTCCAACTCTATGCCCTGTCCCAATTTGCTTCTTGGAAGCTCGATCGTGCACAACACAAGTCAAAGAGGAGAATATAGCATCAAAACCCGAATAAGACAATTGACTAATAGAAAGTAAACTAACTAACAGTTGAGGGACATAGAACACATTAGGAATAGATAGCGATGAGTAAGAGGAAGGAATAACAGTACCTATATATTCAACATTCATGTGAAACCCATTTGCAGTTGCTATAGTAATAGGTGTAAAGGGAGATACACAATTACTAAGAATAGAGAGGTTGGGAGTCAGATAGTGAGTGAGAGGACCCAGAATCAAATATCCAAGAAGTAGGAGAAATACCTGAGGAATCGAAACTACTCAAACCTAAGTGAAGAGTAGACATAGCAGAAGCCTGTGACTTAAGACTGTGATTGTGATGCTAACCAATTCTATAATTGCTCAAACATAGATGTCACCGGAGAATATGACATTGTGCTTACAAGAGGTAGGACAGCAAGAGCAATGCGAGGAGGAGACAAGACAATAGGTGCACGTGGTGCAATAAGCTTAGGACAAGTATGCTTCCAATGTCCCTTCTTATGACAAAAGCTATATTCAAGAGGCAACACGAGGTTTAGGCTTACCGGCAACCTTGATGACAAATCCAAAAGGTGTGTGAAGTAACGGTGGTCATGGAGCATAAGCAACAAAGACTGACTCCACAGGATGAGCTGGCATACAAACTCGTAGTCGAGTTTCTTCTGCCATAAGTTCTCGAACTACAGCATTGGGAGTGGGTAGGGGATTCTGATGCATAATAGCCCCACGAAAAGGCTCAAATTGCTTACGAAGAGCCATCATAAACTGAGTAAGTCGCTGGTTATCCCATTTTGAATGTGGAAAGGCATCTGTAATAACTCGGGGGAATCCATAAGTGCCAATTGATCCTAATAACCACTCATTTCATTATAAAATTCCTGGTTATCTCATCTACTAGTACAATGCCATTTCTTTCATGTAAAAATTTTCCTCAGAATAGTGTTACACTATCTTGTTTTTAGCAAATAAGTGAACATAGAAAAATAAATAGAAAGAAAACATAGAGAAACAAATATAGAGGTTCAGGATTTTAAATGATTATGGTGTTGAATCCTTTTTTTTTTCCTGGAAGATCAATGCAACTGTGGTATTATTTAAGACCAATGACTAAGTTTAAGATTTTCCTAGTGCCTTAATTTAAGGCTGACCATGGTACTAGATATAAGTTGGATGGAGTGTATAATTAACATTCCCGTTATGTTATGATTGCAGAGATTTATCATACAATGAATTGTCGGGAAGCTTTCCTTCGTGGGTTAGCGAAGAAGATTTACAACTGTATGTATCAAGATTCTATTTTTTATTTTATTTTACTTTAATATTGTTTAGTTTAATTTTCCATTTTCCATCGTGTAATTTTTTAATCTATTAGCTTTTGAATTAGGATTTTATCTTTCTAATAATTATATGAAACTTGCATATTGTAAGCTGTAAACTTGTAATTGATAACTTTGAGAGAAAAGCCTTACAGGCTGCAACAATTTTATTAAATCTTAAATGAAAATGAATTACAAGCCTAGAATATATAGACAAGCTAAAATACATAGGAAAGGAAACTTTAACTATATGGTAAATCTACAAAAATGGATACTAAGACATAAGGAAACAAATAATACAAAATATTACAGCTAGCTAATAGTCGACTCACACCACCCCCCGCACAAACTCATGATGTGAGCCCGGAGAGCATCGAGAGTTTGTCAAGAAGAAACTTAAAACGAGCAGACGTGTGAGTCTTGGTGAAGAAATCAGCAATATGAAGAGAGGAGGAGACACGGGGAAGCTGAATAGTCCTAGACTGATAGTGTTGGCAAACAAAATGACAGACAATCTCGATGTACTTGGTATGCTCATGAAACACAGAGTTATGAGCAATTTGAATAGCACTTTGACTACCATAATAGAGAAAAGTAGGGCTAGAGGAGGAAACCCCAAGCCAGAAATAAGCCAACGGAGCCAAACAATTTCAATAGTAGCTTGGGCCAAAGCATAGTATTCAGCCTCAACAGTAGAATGAGCAACCATAGTTTGCTTCTTACTTTTCCAAGAGATGAGGGAATCTCCAAGAAAAACATAGAAACCAGTAGTAGATTTGCAATCATTAACATCAGCTGCCCAATCAGAGTCAACGTAAGCACGGAGATCCAGGCTGAAAGTAGAGGAGAAGCATAAATTGTGAAAAGTGGTGCCATGAATATACTAAAGAACAAGCAAAAGGGCGCTCCAATGAGTCGACCATGGGGCAGAAACAAACTGACTAAGCACATGAACAACATAGGCAATATCCCGTCAAGTAATAGTAAGAAACACAAAACTACCAACCAACTCACGATAGAAGGTAGGATCATCCAAGGGAATACCATCAAAAGCAAAGAATTTAGCATTTAGTTTCATAGGAGTATCCATAGCTTTAGAATCAATGAGCTTAGCACAATGAATGAGTTCATCTGCATACTTAGCCAGAGAGAAAAGATAACCATTAGGGGAAGAAGTAGCCTCAATGCCCAAAAAATAACGAAGAGGACCTAGATCCTTCATTTCAAACTCTTCAAACAAATGGCGCTTCACATCCTCAATAACAGGAGAATCTGACCCAGTAATAATCATGTCATCCACATACAAAAGAAGAACCACCATGCCAACAGAAGTATAATGAATAAATAGGGAAGAATAATAAGAAATAGGACTGAAACTATTCTGAGACACACTAGACTGAAAGCGCTCGTACCAAGCCTTTAGAGAGAGAACCATTAAGAAAGACATTTTCAAGATCAAGCTAAAACAACTTCCATCGACGAATGGCAGCCATTGATATAAGAGTTTCGGGTTTGTTTATTGAGTTCATTTTGGGCGTCGGTGTCTAGGGAGTTTAGGGGTGTTCCTATGTCTGTTATTTTGAATAATTGGGTGGAGGTGTGTGAGTAGGGGTTTTGTTTTGTTTGGTTGATTTGTAGTATTTTGGTTGTTCTTTTTCACTTCTTTTTCCCTTTGTATAATAGGACTTCTTGTCCTCTTTTCCTTTTAATAACATTTTGTTGATTATTAAAAAAAAGAGTGCGAATAGTGGTTTTTACCTTGCAAACCCACTTGCAGCCACTAAGATTTCTACCTACAGGTAAAGGAACTAACTCCCAAGTGGTAATTTTATGAAGAGCATCAAGTTCAGCTTGCATAGCATCAATCAAATTAGGATTAGAATAGGCTTCCTTATAGGACCGAGGTTCAAAGTAAGAATGAATAGAAGTAATAAAGCTACGATAAGATAAAGAATAATAAGTGTTAGAAAAACCAAGTCGTACCGGAGGGCGACTGGCAAGTGAAGACCTTCGAGGTGGTGGATCAGCATCGAAGGGAGCAATTGGTAGAGCAGTAGAGTCAGCATCATGTGAAGATGAAGATGGATGAGAGCTTCTAGAGTGGACTAAAAGAAAATAAGGAAACTCAGAAGAGGAGGAATCAGAGGGAGGAGAAGAAAAGAAGGTGCCCGGATAAAAAACAAATTCAACACAATTAACAGAAGAAGAAAAGGGATCGATAGAGATTAAGTCTTCGTTAGAAACAGGAACAAAACGAGGAGGAATAGTAAAGAAAGGAATGCACTCAAGAAAAGCCACATGACGAGAAACATACAATCGCTTAGAGATTGGGTAATGGCACCTGTACTCTTTCTGAGTGAGTCTGTAACCCAAGGAAACACAAAGAGTAAAGCGTGCACTAAGTTTTATATGATCACGTTTAGGAAGACAAAACAAGCACAACCAAACACCCGAAGAAGAGACTAGTTAAGGGACTGGCTAAACAGCTTTTCTTAAAGGGAAAGACCTGAAAGACAAGAAGAAGGGATACTATTAATTAAACAAGCAGCTGTAAGAACAGCTCCCCCAAAAAAGTAAAGGGAACAGAGGAAGAAAGAAGAAGAGAGCGAGCTGTATCCAACATGTGATAATGTTTACGTGCAGCAACACTGTGCAGAGTATCAACACAAGAGGATTGGTGAGTAATACCCAAAGAAATAAAGGAAATCAGTGAACTCAATAAAGTAATATTCACCCCCCAAATCAAAACGAAGAGTTTTAATAGAGGTAAAAAATTAGGTTTTAACCATAGCATGAAATTCTTTAAAGTTACGAAACAAGTCAGATTTATGTACCATAAAAAAAATCCAGCAAAATTTACTGTAATCATCAATGAAAAAAAACATAATATAAAGACCCACCCTTAAATGTAACAGGAGAAGGACCCCACACATCAGCATGCACAAGAGATAAAGGAGAATCAGAAGTATTATGGAGTCAAAGGCAAAATTTAGGTGGGTGAAAGAAGGGGATGGTAACACAAAATTTTTTCATTAAGTTGTCAATGGTAATAAGAAAGACACCTTATAAATAGGATTGAATTGGGGGAAGGTATTTTTGTGGAGGATGAGGTTAGTATTGCTAATGAGGTGAAGAATTTCTTTTTAAAATTGTTTTGCTCTAAAGGAATTGATCGTCCTAGAACTAAGGGTTTGGATTGGTTTCCCATTAGTAGTTCAAAGTTTGAATGGTTGGAAAGGCCGTTTGAGTTAGAGGAAATTAGAGAAGCTGTGTTTGAATGGTGTAGAGATAAATCCCATGTGCCAGATGGTTTTAATTTGAGTGTGTATCAAGACTGTTGGGATGAGGTCAAAACATTATTTGATGAATGTTTCTAAAGAATTTCATGAGAAGGGAGTGGTCAATTTGTTACCTTTATTTATCTTACTCCAAAGAAAGAAAACTCGGTTAAAATTATAGACTTTAGGCCTATTATTTTGGTGACATCTCTATATAAGGTATTTGCTAAAGTTTTAAAAAGAAGGTTAAAAGTGGTTCTGGTTAAAAGTGTATCAAATGATTTCCCAAGGAGCATTTGTGGAGGGTAGATAGATTCTTTATGTGGTCTTGATTGCTAATGAAGCGGTTGATGAGTATAGATCTAAGAACATGATTTATTATTTAAGGTGGACTTTGAAAAAGCTTATGATCATGTAGAATGGGAGTTTCTTGAATTGGATTTGGAGAAGAAAGGTTTCGACAATTGGTGGAGGAAGTGGATTGTTAGGTGTTTGTCCTCAATTAATATGTCTGTTATAATTAATGGAAAACTGTGAGTGTTTCAAGGTATCTAGAGGTCTTAGGCAGGGTGATCCTTTATCTCTTTTTTTGTTTACTTTGGTGGTATATGTGTTGGGGAGGATGGTTGATAAAGCCACGGATGCTGGTTTGGTAGAAGGTTTTTGGGTAGGAAAGGATATGATTCTTATTTCTCATCTTCGGTTTACGAATGATACTATATTTTTCTCTTCAAATAATAAGGATTGTTTGTTAACTTATCATAGGATTTTGTAGGTTTTTGAGGAGTCGTCAGGATTCAAAGTGAATTTGAATAAGAGTGCATTGGCAGCGATGAACGTGTCTAATATGGAGGTTAATAGACTGGCAGGTGTTGTTGGTTGTAAGGTAGAGAAGTAGTCGTTGAAATATTTAGGGTTGTTGGGAGGAAATCCTAGGGTTATCTCTTTTTGGGATCCCATTTTGGAGAAAGTTAGGAAGAGGTTGGATGGTTGAAAAAAATTATTATTGTCTAGAGGGGGTGGATTGACTCTTGTACAGGTGGTCTTGTCTAGTATTCATATTTATTTTATGTCTTTGTCTTTGTTTAAAATCCCTTCTAAGGTAGCAAAGCAATTGGAAAAATTGATGAAAGATTTTTTGTGGAAAGGGTGGGGTGAAGGAAAAAAATTTCATTTGGTAAGTTGGGAGATTGTGAAAAGATCTAAACCTAAGGGTGGGCTTGCAGTGGGTAACATTATTTTTTGGAATTTGGCTTTATTAGGGAAATGGCTTTGGAGATTTCCTTGTAAGAGTAATTCTCTATGGTTGGGATGCTACTATGGGTAGAGAGATTACTTCTCGTAGCCCCTGGAAAGGTATCTCTCAAGTTCTTCCTATTTTCTCCAGCTTCGTGTCTTTGAAAGTTTGTAATAGGGAAAAAAATAGATTTTGGGGGATGTGCGGAGAGGGAAGTATTCATTTGCTTCTTTGTTTCCAAGACTTTATAATTTGTCCCTTGTTCATGAAGCTCTTATTGTTTGTTTTATGGCCTCATCTTATTTTCCAATTAGTTGGGATTTTCATTCCTTTAGAAACCTTAATGACAGGGAGGATGTCGAGCTTTCTTTGCTTCTTTATGTTCTTGACGGTGTTTCCTTGAGTTTTATGGTTCAAGACAGGAGAAGGTGGTTGTTACATTATTCTAGTTCTTTTTCTTGTAAATCATTTTTTAATGCCTTATGTGATGATTCGTTGTTGCCTCCTTTTGGTCCTTCTAAGTTTATTTGGGAATCTAACGTGCCCCTTAAAGTTCAGGTTTTTGTGTGGTCATTGGCACATAGAAGAATTAATACTAATGACCTTCTCCAGAAGAGGATATCTGGGAGGTTTTTCTCCCCAGTGGCGTGTCTTGTGTCAAAGAGAGGGTGAGAATATTGATTATCTTTTTTTGCATTGCCCAGTTGCTAGGGGGTTGTGGAAAAATATGTTTCAGCTTGGTGGTGTGCTTTGGGTTGCTCCATTTCATGCTTCTCATTGTTGGAGATTGATTTTAAGGTTTTCGGGAGATCAAAAAAAGCCATCATTTTGGGAATATGTGTTGTCATGGCATTGTTCTGGGTTATTTGACTTGAAAGGATCGCAAGAGTTTTTATGATAAGATTATGTGTTCAGAGGAAATGTGGGATAAAGTATCTTTTTTGGCCTCCTTTTGGGCTTCGGTCACTAAGGAGTTTAGGGGCGTTCCTTTGTTTGTTATTAGGGGTAATTGGGCTGATGTTTGTAATTTGTGAGTTTTTTATTTCTTTTCCTTGTTTTGATGTTTTGTAAGATGGACTCCTGGTCCTCTTCCATTCATTTATAAAATTGTTGCTTATATATATAAAAAATAATAATGTTGAAGCTAATGTTGAGGTATTTATGGTGTCTAATATGCAGTAATTTGGTTGCCAACAACTTCACAATTGATAACTCAAATATCAGGTGATTCTCTGCCATTTTTTGCTTTTATTATTTGAACCTTTGCAAAATGAATAACACTGAATGAAAAGTTAATCGTATTCCAATTATGATTGTTGTTTAAAAAGTAATGTCGTAGACACTGGCTGAAAGTAATATTTATGAGATTTTCAATATGCTCATTTGTCCTTGTGAGATGTATTTTATAATTTTGTGTATTCTACATTAGTAAGGGTAGTTTAGTCCTTTATCTAGTGTAGGGTTTTATTATTTAAACTCGTGTCTCTTCTTTTTTATTTTGAATGGAATGGCAATCTTTTGTGGTTCTCTCTCTCAAAGTCTAATATGGTATCAGGGCCCTAGGGTTTCTTAGGATACACAACGGTATAGTCTCTTTCTCTCCTTCTCGTTAGTGTCCTCTCTCTCTCTCTCTCTTTCTCGGTGCTACCTATCTCTCTCTCTCAATATTATTTCCCCCTCTCCCTCTCAACTGGTCTCTTCTCTTTCTTAGCATCACCATAAGACCAGCAACTCTCCTCTTTTTTGACACCACCAGCATATCTGCAAAGTGCAATTTTCTTCTCGGTAATTGGTTTTCTCTTGACAATCCCTCTTTTTCCTAGACAACATCTTTCTTTGTTTGAATATTCTTGGAAGCTATAAATATCAGTTACAGCAGAAGAAAAAATTCAGTCTATTAACACTCATTTTAGTGGGGATAACTATGCCCATTGGTTCAATGCTATAAAGAATTTTTTGCTTGCTCGTGAGTGTTGCGGATACGTCACTGGTACTACTATCAAACCGATGGACTCCAAATATGAAGGATATAATGTTGCTCTTGATAAATGGGAATTAGAAAATGCTCAATTACTTATTTGTCTCCACAACTCCGTGGAACCAAGCATCAGACAAATTTTTTTTATGTTTGAAACAATGAAAAAATTTTGAATTATCTTAAAGGACTTTATTTGGAATCCAAATTTGCTAAGAAATTTGAATTGGAGATGTCTATCAGGGTTGCCTCTTAAAGAGACAAATCCATTCAGAATTTTTATAATGA
>JAESVK010063266.1:6175-27445 GCA_017140935.1 Hamamelis virginiana
AAAAAAAAAATAATAATAAATAAATTTCAAAACAGAACAGAACGAAAGCAATAACACTGAAAGCAATACAACATGTAAGTAGGCCTCCATGATATCATGGACCTAGCTGTATTGTAGCATATGTTCCTCTTCCTCCACGTACACTGCTATGAGTTGCTGAATGCATGAAATGCAGGGATTGATGGAAGGAAAGAATTTGATGCAGCCAAACCCAGAACAAATTAAGCATCTTCTTATAATTCTAACTCAACAACATTTTGATAAGAACAGGACTGGGGCATCTTTGATTTTCTCCTGCTACTGCAAACCAGAATAGAATGCCAGAAACAAAGCACTATCACATTGCTGAGGTCAGAACTTGAAAAATAAAAAGCTTTAGTTTTTTAAAAACTAGAATAGTGCACATAAATAAACATTGCAACAAATTTAAACACAATGATAAAGCTAAAAATGTTTGCAACTTCACTTACCTTAGAAAGTCATCAAACTCCTAATTTCTTCTTCGTCTTTGTCCACGAGCAGCACTCCTGTTCGATCTTTTCAGCTTTCTGTGTTGTACTCCTTCAACAATTCTCAAAAGCCACTCAGGAGTCCTAGTTAAGAATAGATGATATCCCCAAGCCAACCCAATTACCATTCCACTTCCATACCCCATCAACACCGCTTTCCATCCAAATCCACCACCAAAGTCAGAATTCTCTTCTTGTTGAATCGATGGCAGTGGTTGCGGTTCCTCATCTTCGCTGCATTTCTTTGACAGTGGAAATCCACACAACCTCGAATTTCCCATGTATGAATTGTTATCAAATGTACCGAACTGTTTCCCTTGAGGTATCGGTCCCTCCAAATAGTTTTGCGATAGGTTTAAGACTGCAAGGAATGTCAAACTAGTCAGCTGTAAAGGAATTACCCCATCAAGCTTGTTGGAAGAGAGGTCTAATGATTCAAGCATCATCAAGTTTCCAAGCGGGGGTGGAATTTGTCTTGTAAGGCTGTTATGAGAAAGGTTGAGCACTCGAAGTGAATGAAGATTCCCAATGAGCTTCAAAATCTCTCCCTGGAATTTATTGCTGGACATATCAATGGTTGTGAAGATGGTTTGGATTTTCACCAATTCAAACTCCAATCCTTTCATTGTCACCATCACAGAATCTTGATAGTAGTCTTCTCCCATATATCTTTCTTTGATTTTTTCTCCATCCACATCCATCATAGCCTTTAGATTTTTGAAATATTTTTTGGGCAAAAGGCCAGTGAGCTCATTATGAGAGAGGTCCATAATCCACAACTTGGGAAAGGGAAACCTTGTCTTGGAATCGCCTATGAAACCATGGAATTTGTTTGATCGCAAAACAAGAACTTGTAGATTTGGAAGAGTATCCAACCAATAGGGGAAAGTATCATTTATCTTGTTGTTTCCCAGGTCGAGAACTTCCAAGTTTCTACAATTGATTAAAGATTGTGGCACAGGTCCTTCCAATTGATTGCCATTGAAGGCAAGATTTCTCAAGCTATTTCCCTGTGCAAATGTACCTGGTATGGTGCCATGAAAGTTATTCTTCCGTAAATCCAACACCGAAAGTAGATTGCTAAAGTTTCCCAAACACTTCGGAATTACACCACTCAAACTATTATTAGACAAATTGACAACTACAAGGGAACTCGCATTGCAAATCAAAGAGGGGATGTTTCCCGTCAATTTATTGTTGGAGATTAAGAATACTCGCGTGAAGAGCGGTGGAACTGGAAGCAGTCCTTGAAGCAAGTTGGATTGAAGGTCGAGAAGTTGCAAATTGTTCCATGGAAGTTTCACAACATTTGTCAGAAAATTGGAAGAGAGATTAAGATAAAACAATGAATCCTTCCCCATGTCCCATACCCAATTTGGAATCTCACCATATATTCTGTTGTTAGAAAGGTCTAGCCACTTCAAATTTTCTAGTGCTCTTAACAAAATTGGGAACTCACTTAAGTTGCAGGAAGATAAGGTTAAATAAGAAAGTTGGGGCAAGGTAAAGGTGAGTTTTCTATTTGTGCTCCATGAGAGAGTGTTACCTGACAAATCGAGATCTTGTAGATTTTGGAGGTTTATAAACTCGTTTGTCTCCACAACCCCACTTAATTTATTCCATGAGAGAGTGAGATGAGTGAGGTTGACGAGTTGAAAGTAGGAGCTTGGAATTGGACCCTGTAACTTATTATGATCTAAGCTAACTTCCTTCAATGAATGATATTGGAATTCAGAAATGTGACCGGAGAGGTGGTTATTACTGAAGTCCAAGAGCATCAATGATGGTAGAGCAAACACCCAAGATGGAATTGTCCCATTCAATGAGTTCTCATTCAAATAGAGGAGCTCGAGATTTGGGAGTATTTGATCAGAAGGGATGGAAGTTGGAAGGAGTTGGGAAGGAATGGGACCTGCTAGCTGATTATGTGAAAGGTCAAGATGAACAAGGTGCGTCATGTTGAGGGGTGAGAATGAGAATCGAGTGAAACTGTTGGTTGAGAGAGACAAATAATTGAGCTGCTTGAGATTTGACAATGATGATGGGATGTCACCAATGAATTGGTTATGAGAGAGGTCCAAGTAAGTGATATACGTAAGATTTCCAAGGGAAGCTAGAATTCTCCCAGAGAAATTGCTAAAACTGAGATCCAAATAATTCAATGACTTTAAATTGCTAATTGAATTAGGTACTTCTCCTGCAAAGTTCGAGTAAGAGAGATCCAGATAATTCAATGACATTAAATTGCCAATTGAATTAGGTACTTCTCCTGCAAAAATCGAGTAAGAGAGATCGAGATAATTCAAGGACTTTAGACTGCCAATTGAATTAGGTAACTCTCCTGTAAATTTTGAGTCAGAGAGATCCAGAATCTGGAGGGGACTGCTGTGGTTGAAGTTTGGAAAATAACCGGTAAGAAAATTGTTGTCACCTAGCCTAATCATCTGTAGGTTTTGTAGGTGGAAAATGAAATTTGGAAATTTTCCTTGCAACTCACATGACTCAAGACTCAGAGATGTCAACGAAGAAGACAGATTCATCAAGGAACTTGGTAATTCAACCGAAGACATGTCTACTCCGGGAAGAAAGAGTTGTTGTAATTGAGTTAGGTTCCCAACAAGCCTTGTCAAACTCAATGTTTCTAATTTACAATAAGTACAGCCGAGATCAAGTGAAACTAATTTGGATAGGTGGGAGAGTTCTGATGGAATAGGGCCAGAAAATTGGGAGAAGGAGAGGCTGAGATGCATCAAACTCAAAAATTGACCGAATCGAGATGAAATTGGCGAGTCATTGAAGTCATTGTGAGAGAGGTTAAGCCATTGGAGGTGAGGAAGAAGAAAGAGGGTTGGAATGAAGGATTCCATAAAGCCAACTGCAGCTAAGGTCGAGGCCTATCACGTGACCTGTCACCTTATGGCACGTGACACCATCCCATGAGCAGCAATCACTACCCTCCTTCCATGACACCATCTTTGGATAAGATTCATCACATAAACCAGAAACATAAGAATCGTTGAAAGAAAAGGTTTCCATGAAGTGGAGCAAGGCGAAGCTCTGGTCATGATGGCAGAGTTGGGTAGAAGAAGAGTTGGAAGAGAAAGACGATGAACAATTAGTTACTTGAGAATGCAAAAGAAAGATTACGAGACAGAGGCTCATTAACAATCCCATCTCCTTTCAAGATATCAAAATCTAAAGATATGATGATTGTTGAGAGAGAGAGAGAAAGGAGATGAATACTTATATACTGCATAATCAGTTGAAAAGTCCAGTCTTCCATATAGATTTAAGAGATGAGATGATAATTGCTTCTGGACGACTTAAGCAGTGATTGGATGGTTGGCCAATACTTGCCCTTAAAACTTTTGCCCCAATCAGTTCTAACATGAAAATTTTAATGTGTAAATAGATGGTTTAGACGTAACTCTAAGATTTTTTTATTAGTTTGCGTGGAATCAAAAGGGGCCACTAATGCCGCATGTAATGCGTAATTGACTAATTACCGTATGTTAATGGAAGAAAAAAAAAATTAATTTCTTTATTAAGGAAATTACGGAGTACTTCCTTGGTGGGTTGACGAGCTAGAGAGGAAGACCTCCACTAAGGAAAGGAGCCTCTCATGAATAGAAGAATTATTGAATTGAGTTGAAGTATTTAATAAGTTTTGTGATATAAAATTGGATTTAATGGTATAAAGTATTAAATTAAACTAATTTTTCCAATAATTTAATTATATATTTTCCATGCACCAAGTTAAAAAAATACCAACAAGTTTGATAGTGTTGGAATCAAAAGTGAAAATAGCTACAAAATCCAAACGGTGCCTAAGAGATTGACTACAATCTTAATGAAATCTTGGGATATAATGGTATTCAATTTCTAATCATCACTTTCATTTTTTTTCTCACCCAATTACACGATAGACGACCGATCATAAAAAAATCCTTTTATTTTAAACCTAGCTTATTCGATCCCTAGTCGTAACACGACCCAAGTCCCTCGACTAAGCCACAAGGGCCTGTGGTCACATAATAGAAATTTTAAGCATAGAAAATGAGAAGATTTTCATAGCTGCCAAGTTGTTGATTATTTGAACTTGATCTTTGGCCAATGGGTTCCATTCGTTAATTTTGGGTAAGCATATATTGGTCCATTTATCCTAAAAAAATTGTCCCAAATGAATACTAGCTTTCATTTATTCTTAAGGAGAGAATTTACTAAAAAAGAGAAGCTGTGAAGGTTTAGATCAACCACTACATCATTTGGGATAAATTTTTATCGGAACATATAGAAATTTCCTTGTTACTATCCTTTCCTTTCGACTAACCTTACCCAGTTACCCATGTATCCTTTCCCACCAACCTTACTGATGTAAAAAACAAAAGAAAAAGGAAAATTACTAATGGTGTTGATTATTTGATTCGCCTCCCAGCATTTCGTTTTCCTCGAAACTTACCAGGGCCAATGACGAAACGCTTATTGACCATGACTAATTTGAATCCCCCACAAACTTTATATCATTGCTGTGTTGGTGCGTTGCCCTCGATCACACTTGCTGATTTCTTTATCTTTATCGTTTCATTAACTCTTTTTTGTTTTTTAATAATATTTTTAGGAAATCTTTCACTGATATACAAATATTTCAAAGGAGCAAACTACATATAGTCTATTTAATTGACTAAATGGAATGGATTCAGTGTACATAGGATCAATTTTTAAAAAATTTATGAAATGCCTCAATTTTAAACTCTTATTCTCGTTTGTAATGATCATTGCTGTTATCTTCAACATCAATCCATTCATAGCTCGTTTAACACGTACATTCTTTTAATAAATATTCAATTTGATTATATAACAAAATACAATTAATTCACTACATCTGCATGCATAGATATATACCAACCTGTTCACTCAAGAAATCTTCAAGATGGAAACTGCACACATGCGGTTTTTTAATGAGGGCGTGCCAGAAAGGTTGACCTTGCACTTTATCAAGGTATATAATTGGTTCGAAGCTAATCGAAACAAATGAATAAATCAGGCAATTGTGACAATTCGGCTTTGCCTCAATGAAGATGACTTTTAATTAATTAACACAAGGCAAAATAATTAAAATAACTTGAAATGAAACAAGTAAAAACAATAAGTAAAACAATTCGAAGAAACCACATAATTATATTATTACCTCTATTTCTGGTAAAGAAATTATACAACTTCTGTTAAAGTCCTTTAAAGCAGGGATTCTATATTAGAGAAACAGACAGAAAAAGATAGTAAGGAGAGGGAGAGAGATCTTAGAAGAAAATGATAGAAGGATGAGGGATAGAGAATTCTAGACGAATTGAGGGAGAGACCTACTGAGCATGAGATGAGAAGAGAAATCCTAAGTTAATAGAGACATTGAGATGCGAAGAGAGATAAGTATAAAACTTGTGTTGAGTGGTTGTGAAACCCTTTGCATGGAGGATTCTTCCTCTATTCATAGACTTGCAATGTAACTGCTTCCAATTCGCATCAAGTAGGATGTTAACATGTGTCTGTTGGGGATATATATTAAAAGTCATGCTTTTATGTAATAGACCTTAGTATTTATTTATTAATGAATTCTGATATTGCATTTTAAATGAGAATCTGTATGAGCTATGTTTGCATTATATTATCTTCTAATGTATGCATGTGTGTCTTTTATTCTACATAGTAGATGATCTGGTGTGTAGAGTTCGGCTTACACACAGAAGATTAGATCATCAGTTCTTGTAGAATATAAGCTTATTGTTCACAATCTGAGATGGAGTTAGACACACCATCGGTAAGATTGTAGCACATGATTTCAGTAAGTCTGTCTTGACTACGGGGAATGGTTTAGTTCCAACTTCTTGTGCTAGTACACTTGTGTGTATTGAACGGGACCGTATTGGGGTAATTGTTTTATACTGACACATAAAATAATTAATACCTCATGGTTATTATGAATACTTATACTCTTAATCCCAAAATAATTAATGGACACATGCATTTATTGTTAGTTATTTTGATTCATAAAGAGTGAGATCTTTATAGGTCAATAATCTCGATGAGTTGGATAACTACATTAATTGTATGGTGAATATTAATTCTCAACGGAATCCACGTCCTGGTATAGGGATTGATGATACCCCCTTGAGAATACTTATAAGTTTTGATTATGTACCCTGCAGGTGGATTTTGTATCCGACATATCAAATAAGTTAAGTGGAAGGTCTCAAGGAGATTAGCAGATGTTGATTAAATAAAATTGTCAGTAATTTAATTTAATCAACGGGTATCTGTAATCTTAACGTTGGGAGATTCATAAGTATTTAATAACAAAGAGCTCGAAATTTAATTTCGAATAAGCTAGGGAGTGCAATTATAATTCTTTAGTGGAATGAATTATAATTAATGTAAATAGGTTTTAATATTTACATTGGGAGCCCGAAACTTATTTGCCTTTAGGTCCCTACCGTAGCCTATATATATGCCATGTTGGGCAGCCACTAGGTCAAGACGAAATATTTTCTCTAAACCCTAGAGGCAGTTGTCCATCAAAGAGAGCACATAGAGAGCCACTCTCTCTTCACGTTCTGGCATTGGGGAATACGGTAGAAAACTTGAAGGGATCGAGCAGTGTTCTATAGTTCGTGATTTTTGAGATAAATCAAAATAGATCTCAAGGTACGGATTCTTCTCTTAAAACAAATCTCAAGGTACGGATTCTTCTCTTATGTTAATGGATTCGAATTTTTTTTTTTGTGGCATAATCTATAAGCACTATCACGAGTTTATGGGATTTCTGCTCCCAGCAGTGTCAAGTGCTCCTGCATCATGTTTGGAGTCCATGTGTACTGCTATGATGAAGTTTTGTTGCATAACGATTGGTTTGAAACTTCTGACTATCTGTCTTCGATCCAATTACAGTGCGCCATTTGTTCAACAAAACCGGTATTCTTGCTCGTAATTTTGAATGTCCAATTAATCTATATTTGAATTTTAAATCCACCAACTCCTATTGATTTCACAAACATGCCACCACTATTTGGCAGTTAATATTGGCAGTTATTTTCAATATATTAATCTAGTACTTCACATTTTATTTAATCGAAACACATGACATTACTTTATTGGCTTAGAGGATTATGCCATTATTCTTTTAAAACATTGCCACATGTCCATATTTCATTGGGCGGTTATTTTTAATGGTGAACGTACATACCCCGCATTAAGAGAAACTCATTTATGAGTTTTGAATTGATGGGACAGCTTCATGTCTCTTCAACTCTGTTGCAACATTAAACCTTAAAGGCTTTCAACCTAACTTCTTAGCCATTTTCATCATTTCTAAACTCCTGAGCTTCCATTGAATCAACAATGGCTTCCTCTTCTAACATTCCTTCAACCAACGAGCATCCTACTTCACTTGCACTATCACAATTGTATGCAGAAACCCTAAAGTATCGCTCAGAAGACCTTTATTCTTAAGTTCTTAATCCCTATCCATCAAATGCCAAATATACAGTCTTAGAGTCATCCTTTAAGAAAGAAATCAAAGAAGGCTTCACCGCTCATTTTCCTTTCCCCGAAGAACAACTAACTCTGTTTTAGCAAAGAAAGAAACTCGAATGAGATGAAAGACCCATACAACACTGGCCCAAAGTCGAGACTGGATGGGAAGAGGTGCAATACATCATGGAGGAGACTCACATAGAATTTTCAACGACACATCAGCAATGAAGATCTTCTTATTTTAAGCCTAAATTTTTATCTAACCAATGATCAATCGCATAATAGAAATATCGGGGAGAGAAAATAAGGTATAGCCTATAGGTTTGAACCTGAGGAGGCAAACGACATGAGATAATTAAAGAAGACCACTTAGATCAACCTTGTTTTTCCCTTTAGATCATGTGCTTGATAGGAATGAAATTGTCATCGTGGTTTGAAGAAACCACTTGATTGAAAGAGTGGGAACCACCAAAAAAAAAAGGACCAATTAATTGGTGTTAAAGGACCGAGTGATCTTAGGACAATTATTTCGAAACCAGGCCGGATAGATAATCTCTCGTTCATTGGCCGGAGACCACCATTGAATGGTAAGAAAAACTAGTCTCATTTAAGAGGATGGATTTATACCTTACTTTAATACAACGTAAATAGTTTGCTCCTAAGAGCATCTCCAATGCATTCATGTCAGTTGATCAATGTGGCAATGCCAATGCCAAATTTTAGCACATATATGCTCCAATGCATTAATATTATATTTTGAGCTAGATATCCCTCTTTTTGAATGAAAATTATGACATGGCATAAATGGCATTTGTCATTTGAGATGTCAAATTTGGCAGCCTTATGTTTTATTACCAAAATTTAGCATACCATTCAATCCATCTTTGCTCCTAACATGTATTAATTTCGACAATTTACAACCCATTTTAATTCACACAAAATAATCTTAATTTCTAGAAAGCGAGTGCCAAATTAAGCTACAGTACGTCTTCGACGGCTTCAACAATTAATTACTCTCTAACTTTCCTTTCAGGTCTAAAGGTGAATCATTAATTAATGCCAAATATGAAAAGTAAACGGAAAAAATAAACAAAGCAAAGAATTCCTATTGGTCGTTTTTGTTTAATGGAAGTCTTGCACTTCTACATAAAAAAAAAAAAAAAAAAATTCAAAACAGAACAGAATAAAAGCAAAAACACTGAAAGCAATACAACAACGTGTAAGTAGGCCTCCATGATATCATGGACCTTGCTGTCTTGTAGCTTATGTTCCTCTTCTTCCACGTACACTGCTGTGAGTTACTGTATGCATGGGGTGCAGGGATTGATGGAGGGAAAGAATTTGATACAGCCAAACCCAGAAACAAATTAAGCATCTTCTTCTACCTCAACAATATTTTGAGAAGAACAGGACTGGGGCGTCTTTGATTTTCACCTGCTACTGCAAACCAGAAAGGAATGCCAGAAACAAAGCATTGTCACATTGCTGAGGCCTGAGCGTTTATTTGAGCCTTGTTATTTCGGTCCAAGTTAGGAATATCATTCTTGTACACGACTATGACTATCACAAAGGATAAAACAGACCCAACTTAAAAAATAAAAAGCATAGTTTAAAACTAGAATAGTGCACATAAATAAACATTGTAACAAATTTAAACACAATAATAAAGCTAAAAATGATTGAACCGTCACTTACCTTAGAAAGTCATCAAACTCCTAATTTCTTCTTCCTCTCCGTCTACGAGCAGCACTCTTGTTCGATCTTTTCACCTTTCTGTGGTGTACTTCTCCAACAATTCTCGAAAGCCATTCAGGACTTCTATTTAAGAGTATTTGATATCCCCAAGCCAACCCAATTACCATTTCACTTCCATAGCCCATCAACACCGCTTTCCATCCAAATCCACCACCAAACTCAGAATTGTCTTCTTTTTGAATCGATGGCGGTGGTTGCAGTACCTCATCATCAATACATTTCTTTGACAGTGGGAATCCACACAACCTCGAATTTCCAACATACGAATTGTTATCAAATATACCAAACTGTTTCCCTTGAGGTATTGGTCCCTCCAAATGGTTATACGACAATTTTAAGACTGTAAGGAATGTCAAACTCGTCAACTGCAAAGGAATTTCCCTGCCGAGCTTGTTTGAAGAGAGGTCTAATGATTCAAGAAGCGTCAAGTTCCCAAGTGATGGTAGAATTTTTCTGGTAAAGAAGTTATAAGAAAGGTTGAGCACTCGAAGCGAATGAAGATTCCCATTGAAGTTTGAAATCTCTCCCTGTAATTTATTGCTGGGAGCGGAAATCCCATGAACCCGTGATAGTGCTTATAGATCATGCCACAAAAAAATAATAATAATAATAATAATAATCCGAATCCTTTAGAATAATGAGATGAATCCGTACCTTTGAGATCTGTCTGGATTGATCTCAATAAATCACGAACCGTAGAAGTCTGCTCGAGCTCTTCAAGCCTTCTACCGTATTCCTCCTATTCTAGAATGTGAAGAGAGAGTGGCTCTCTTTGTGCTCTTCTGCTTGGGCGGCTACTTCTAGGGTTTAGAAATAATATTTCGTCTAACCTAGAGGCTGCCCAACATGGCATATATATAGGCTACGATAGGAACCTAAAAGCAAATAAGTTTTGGGCTCCTAATATAAATATTAATTATAATTCAATCCACTAAAGAATTATAATTGCACTCCCTCGCTTATTCGAAAAACTATTTCGAGCTCTTTGTTATTAAATACTTATTAATCTCTCCACATTAAGTTGTTAAGATTACAGATACCTGTTGATTAAATTAAATTACTGACAATTTTATTTAATTAACATCTGTTAATCTCCTTGAGACCTTTTGATTAACTTATTTGATATGTCGGATACAAAATCCACCTGCGGGATTTGACATAATCAAAACTTATAAGCATCCTCAAGAGGGTATCATCAATCCATATTACGGGACGTGGACTCCGTTAATAATTAATATACACCATACGTTTAATGTCGTTACCCAACTCACCGAGTTTATTGACCCATAAAAGATCTCACTCTATATGAATCAAGATAACAAATATTAAACGTATGTGTACATTAAATATTTCGGGATTAAGAGCATAAGTATTCATAATAACCATGAGGTATAAATTGTTTAATATGTCAGTATAAAACAATTACCCAAAGACAGTCCAGTTCAATACACACAAGTGTACTAGCACAAGAAGTCAGAACTAAACTGTTCCCCATAGTCAAGACAGACCTATTGAAATCTTGTGCTACAATCTCACCGATGGTGTGTCCAGTTCCATCTCAGACTATGAACAATAAGCTTATATTCTACAAGAATTGATGATCTGATCCTCTGTGTGTAAGCTGAACTCTACACACTAGATCATCTACTATGTAGAATAAAAGACACACATGAATAACATTAAAAGATAATATAATGCAAACATAGCTCATACAAATTCTCATTTAAAATGCACTATCAGAATTCATTAATAAATAAATACTTAGGTCTATTACATAAAAGCATGGCTTTTAGTATATATTCCCAACATTTATTTCTAGACAAATCAATGGTTGTGAAGATGGTTTAGATTTTCACCAATTCAATCTCCAATCCTTTCATTGTCACCATCACAGAATCTTGATAGTAGTCTTCCCCCATGTATCTTTGTTCAATTTTTTCTTCATCCGCATCCATCATGGCCTTTAGATGTTTGGAAGAATATCCAAACAGTAGGGGAAAGTATCATTCATCTTGTTGTTTTCGAGGTTGAGAACTTCCTAGTTTCCACAATTGATTAAAGATTGTGGTACAGGTCCTTCCAATTGATTGCCATTGAAGGTAGGATTTCTCAAGCTAATTCCCTGTGCAGATGTTCTTGGTATGGTGCCATGAAAGTTATTCATCCGTAAATCCAACACCGAAAGTAGATGGCTAAAGTTTCCCAAACACTTTGGAATTATACCACTCAAACTATTATTAGACAAATTGACAACTACAAGGGAACTCACATTGCAAATCAAAGAGGGGATGTTCCGGTCAATTTATTGTCAGAGAATAAGAGTACTCGCGTGAAGAGCGGTGGAACTGGAAGCAGTCCTTGAATCAAGTTGGATTGAAGGTCGGGGAAATTGCAAATTGTTCCATGGAAGTTTCACAACATTTGTCAGAAAATTGGAAGAGAGATTAAGATAAAACAATGAATACTTCCCCATGTCCCATACCCAATTTGGAATCTCACCATATATTCTGTTGTTAGAAAGGTCTAGTCACTCCAAATTTTATAGTGCTCTTAAAAAAATTGGGAACTCACTTAATTAGTTGCAGGAAGATAAGGCTATCTCAGACAATTGGAGCAAGGTAAAGCTGAGATTGCTATTGGTGCTCCATGAGAGACTGTTACCAGATAGATCAAGAAGTTGTAGATTTTGGAGGTTTATAAACTTGTGTGCCTCCACAATCCCACTTAACTCATTCCATGATAGTATGAGATGAGTGAGGTTGACGAGCTGAAAAATGGATGCTGGTATTGGACCCTGCAACTTATTATTGTCTGATTGGACTCTCAGTAATGAATGATATTGGAATTCAGGAATATGACCGGAGAGGTGATTATTACTGAGGCCTAAGAACCACAATGATGGTAGAGCAAACACCCAAGATGGAATTGTCCCATTCAATGAGTTGTATGATAAGTGGAGGTAGTTTAGATTTGGGAGAAGTACTTGGAAAGAAGGGATGGGACTGGGAAGAAGTTGGGAAAAAATGGGACCTGCTAGCTGCAAATTATTTGAAAGGTTTAACTCAACAAATCGCGTCATGTTAAGGGGTGAGAAGGAGAATCGATTGAAATTGCTGTGCGAGAGATCTAAGTAATTGAGCTGCTCGAGGTTTGACAATGATGATGGGATCTCACCAATGAATTGGTTATTAGAGAGGTCCAAATAAGTGATAGATGTAAGATTCCCAGGGGAAGCTGGACCTGATTCAGAGAAATTACAAAAACCGAGATCCAAATAATTCAATGACATTAAATTGCCAATTGAATTAGGTATTTCTCCTGCAAAATTCGCAAAACAGAGACCCAAAATCTAGAGAGGACTCCTCCGGTTATAGTTTGGAAAATAACTGGTAAGAAGATAGTTGTCACATAGCCTGAGCATGTGTAGGTTTGGTAGGTGGAAAATGTAATTTGGAAATTTTCCTTGCAATCCACAAGAGTCGAGATTGAGAGATGTGAATGAAGAAGACGGATTCATCAAGGAATTTGGTAATTTAACAGAAGACATGTCTACTCCATTAAGAAAATTTTGTTTTAATTGAGTTAGGTTCCCAATAAGCCACCAATAGGATAGTTGCGGATCCCTCGCAAGCACAGCAAGCCCCTACCATTTCACACCGAACACATTCACCCTTCCCTCTTGCATTCAGATTCCCAACATCGAAAATATCCAATAAGAGATTAAGCATGCTACCATTCAGATGCTTCCCACCTTATATGGGTTGGATAGGGAGAATCCATACGATCACTTAACTGAGTTTGTGGGAATATGCTCTACCATAAGGATCCAAGGCTTCACTGTCGATGTCTTAAAGCTCTTGCTTTTCTCATTTTTCTTTGAGAGATAGGACTAAAACCTGGATTAAAACTTTTCGAACCCCAGAACCTATTACCACATGGGACCACCTCCATAGGGACCAACTCCATAGGCTTTTTGGACAGCAGCAATGAATTTCTCTCTCAGTAGAACTTCCAAAACCTGTTTTATGTGCTCAAGATGCAATATTGGATTAGCACTATAAATCAGGATATCATCAAAATAAACAACTACAAATTTTCCAATAAAAGGACGAAAATCTTGTTCATCACACGCATAAAAGTGCTAGGGGCGTTTGAGAGTCCAAACGGTATGACCAACCATTCATACAGCCCCTCACGAGTCTTAAAGGCGGTCTTCCATTCATCCCCTTCCCGAATCCGAATATGATGATAACCACTCTTCAAGTCCAGTTTACTGAAAACAGTTGCTCCCCCCAATTGATCCAATAAATCATCTAATCGGGGTATAGGAAATCGATACCTCACAGTGATCTTATTAATCGCCCAACTGTCTCCACACATTCTCCATGTACCATCCTTTTTCGGAGTGAGTAAGGCCGGTACAGCACAGGGACTCAGACTCTCTCTGATATAGCCTTTATCTAACAATTCTTCTACCTATCGTCTCAGCTCCTTATGCTCACTAGGACTCATTCAGTAGTGTAGTCGATTGGGCAAAGCCGAACCAGGTACTAGATCGATCTGATGCTAGATGTCCCGTAAAAGCGACAGTTCTATCGGGAGCTCCTCGGGGAACACATCTGTATACTGCTCGAGAAGATGTCGCACTGATTCAGGAACATCACTATTTTATGTAGTACTCTCCTTCCCCAACAACACATAAACTACTCGACTGTGTTCCACCTCATCCATAAACCGATGCATGGACAGCAGGTTTGAACCCTTTTCCACCACTGGTTTAGGATCCACCTCCCGCCGAAGACACCAAACTGCGTTTTGAGACTACCACATATGTACCCTTCTTCAACCACGACAGTTTGTAGGGTTTAGGATGTTGTTCTATCACAAGCCCCAATTTTCGAACAGCTTCCTCAGCAATCACATTCTCACAGCTTCCTGAATCAATTATAAATTTACATACCTTTCCACCAATGGTGCATGTGGAATGAAAAATGTTATCGCGCAGCCATCCCCCGCATGCATCCTCCTTTGGTATGAAACAGGCTCTCCGAACAACAAGTAGTTGTCCTTGATCTCCTTCAACAAGCTCTTTGGTCAGACTATCCCCTTTTGTTGTGTCAAACTGCGGATCTCCTTCAACATCATACACTGTATCTTCCCCCGCAATTTCTTCGTTGTCCACAAATAAGCCACATTTACAGTTAGTCATGCGATGCCCTTGATCACCACATTTGAAACAACGAATCCCGCCGGCAGCAGGCGCCCTGGGCAGTTGCCCCCCAATTGGAGGTTTAACCGCGGGTACTTGCGAGTTTGGAACATGGCTAGGAACCATTCGATTCTGACCAATAGGATTGCGACGACTACTACTGCCACCGCTGCTCCATAAATTACCTGCTGGTTTACGATTAAATTGCTTTTCCAACTGTATTGCCCGCTGATGCGCTTTAGACACTGAAATTGAGTCGAACAAATTCAGGGTAACCTGAATCTGCACTCGTAACCCTCCAATATACCGTGAAATTATTTGATCATCTGTTTCTGCCAAGTCATTGCGCGAAACTAGTTGGTAAAATTCTGTCGTGTAGTCATCAACAGTCTTTGTACCCTAACGCAACTCCTACAAGCGCTGGTACATCAATCGCGTGTAGTTATGGGGCAGAAAAGCTGCACGTAGAAGTTTCTTCATGTTTTCCCATGAATTAATTTTTTACTTGCCGTGCCTTGTACGAGTCACCTTCAATTGCTACCACCATGTAGCTGCCCTACTATGAAAACGCGTAGCCATAAGTGAAACCCTACTATCATCTGGTACCTCCTTAAAATCCAAAACCTCTTTCACAGTGTACAACCAATCCAAGAACTTCTCTAGCTGCACCGTTCCCAAAAACTCTGGAATATCAATTTTTAATCCACTCTCCCATCGCCTATTATCTGATTGTATTCGAGGAGTATTGTCAAAACGCCTCCTTTCGCTACTCCTTACGGATTCAGCATAAGGATTTCCATACTCATCGTCCAGATCCTCCTCAACCACAGAGGATGGAGGGGGAGTTCGACTTCCACGATGCCGCTCTAAACGTAACTCAGCTATTTCGGCCCGCATCGCTTCCATCTGTTGCCGCCTTTGGACCACGTCATCTCGTTCGTACACGTCATCCGGAGGGACATTACGACCACCACCATAACCCGTTTTCAAACGCGGCATGGTGCAGGAACGACCTTTAGCTCTGATACCAACTGATGCAGCAGAATATTGAAGACAAGCTCACCAACAACGAACAATCTTCCAAATCTCTGTTGACGTGTCACAAAAACAGTGCTAGAAAAATACGCAACCAAGTACTCGATCTTCGCAAAGAGAGAAACTTAGGAAAAAGAGTGAAAACTCTCAATAAAATTCTTATTAATTCTTCAATTGTCTTGCCAAGATGGCTACAAGCATATTTATACTAAAACAAATCTTAGAAACCCTAATACTACCAAAATAGGAAAAAACTGAAATAAAAGGAAATTTGCCAAAAATGGAAATATGCGAAATAAAGATAAAATCTGTAAATATATTCCCTAAGGATCGCTACGAAATCAACGATTCATCAAATGGACTTCTACAGGGAAAGTAATTGGCAGGCGAAATCTTTCCATAAATAGCAAAATCACCAAATCGGAGGCCTAAACGAAAGAATTTGCCCAAAAAGTAGCATATATCTCGCCATTAGCCCTGAGTCTTGCTCGTCTCGCCGTTTCCATTAATACTACCAATTTTTGTGCAATTCCGTCACCGACGACTTTCGATCCTACTAGTCTGGTTTTTTATTTTATCCCAAAATCGCCCTCGAGCCCCAACTCTGCTTGGGCCCCTTTTTCTTGTCCAGATGATCCATAAAGTCTTGGGCCAGAAGCCCAACCTGGTCTGCATCACAAGCCCACCCAAGGGGGTGCCATGGCACCCCTTGGCTTTTTAAAGCTTCATATTATATATACACATTTTATTATATGTTATATATATTATTCATGATCAAATAAAATGGCATCCTTTGATTTTTAGAGAATGAATGAAGGAAAAAATTATCAAAACCAAAGTTATAGAAAATGTGTATTTTTCACATCAATATGCTTATTTATAGTGGTTTTGACTTTTGAGTAAGTTTGAATAATGTATGCTAGTTTGAAAGCTTGAAATGTCCATCCATGAAAAATATGAAAATAGTGTACATTATTTGGCTATACTAGACTCTTTATTTTTGTTAGAATTTTAAGTTATATAATGTTGGTATATCATGAAGAAATTTGCAATAAATTTTGGAGAATTAATTCCATGTGAATTATTATTTGAAAATAAATACCAAAAAGAAATCTGTATATATATATATTGAGATAAATTATGAGAGTTATGTAATTTGTAAGAGGAGATACTTACCGAAAAAAAATAAAATTGTAAGAGGTGATTATGAGCGTTTAATAGAAATTTATATCACCCCAAAAATGATTTAAAATGAGAAAGTTATATTTAATTGGATTTTTATGAAAATTATTACCTTAAAACATGTATTTGAAATTGTAGTTGCGAACCCGAACCAAATATACTGAACTCGAATTAATGAACAGTTTGAACTGTTGAACTTTTTGCATCAAATACTATTACAAAATAAAATTGCATAAATTTTTATACTATTATGATTTTGACCTTAAAATTTAATAAAATTGTAATTTTACCCCTATATTAAAAAAATGGCTATTTTACATAATCAAAATAAATGCATATTCATATGATTTTGGCACCCCTCAAGACCAAATCTTGGCTCCGCCCCTGACCTCAAGCAAGCACATGTATGGTACGAAGCCTCATCCCAACTTGTTGTACTAGTTTCGAGCCAAGTACTGTTATATTTAATTTTAAGATGGGATCCAAGATACAGGAGATCACTTCCAGATTACAAGAAATTGTGGAACAAAAAAGTAACCTTGAGTTGAGAGAGATTACTGGAGGGGCGTGTAATAAAACAAGAGAAAGATGGGTCAGCCAACTGACTTCTTCACTACCAGAACCTCATGTTTAAGGCAGGAAAAAAGATAAGGAGGCAATACTTCAACTGTTGTTGGGAGGTAAAGCAAGTGATCGATAGTGGAGTATATGTGATCCCTATAATTGGTATGGGAGGTGTGGGTAAAACAACTCTAGCTCAGCTTGTCTACAATGATGCCAAAGTGAATAGTTATTTTGATACTGTTAATCCATTTTTTAACACCAGCCAGTAAGTGGCTGACACGTGTTAAATATACAAAATTCGAATTTTTGTTAATTCATTTTTAACACCAGCCAGTAATTGGCTGACACGTGTTAAGGATATAAAATTTGAATTTAGATATTAAATGATAAGGTGTTATACTTCAAAATACAAAGAGATTAGATCTATGTCTCTTTAAATTCGTAAAGGAAATGCCAAGTGTCGAAAGAAGAAATGATTCAAATCATAAAGGACTCTTAAGATAAACCTTAAGAGAAATTCAATTCGAAGGAGACTCTGCAATTAGAAGAGAGAAGTTTTGCAACTAATGGAGTCTAGTTCGAAGAGGATTCTGAAGATACTTCTTATAAAAAGAGAACCCATAATCAAAAAAGATCATCTCAAACATACACAACAGCTTCAAAGCTTCTTTCTTCTTCAAAAAAGGTATATTTGGGAGCTCTACTGCCGCTGACCATCAAGGTTCCGCAGTAGGGTCGTTATCAATCACAGTTCGAGGTTCGAAGGTTGGCAAGACGGGAGATTCAAGGATTCAGGAAAAGGAAACTAGAACGAGAGTTCGAGGTGGCTCAAGACGATCATAAACTTCAGGGAAGTGCTCGAAGGAAGTTCTACAAAAGAAAGCTCGGGTTCGTCGAGAATCCTAGGAAGGCGGTTCTTCTCATTAGTTTCATCCTCGAGATTTATTTCAAGAGGTTTGAAATCTATTCTACTGCCTCGAGGTTTTATTGTTATTATTAAAATAGTTGTTAGTTTTAAAGGGTCCGAAATTAACTCGAACCGTACTGACAATATTTTTTACTGTTTATCTTTATAAAGTAATTATTTTTGCTGCATTCTAAAATTATTGCTTATTTATTTATTGTTAGGATTAATTAACTTGACCTGTCTCCCTAAAAAGTCCTCTTAATTGAGGCACTCAAATCCCATCATCTGGTTTCCATAACTTCAAGGAACTCGAACTACCTTACAGTGGTACGAACTCCTAAAAATTTTAAAATTGAATCAAAAGATACTAAAGCATGGGTTTGTGTTTTTGAACAATTCGATCTCATTCGGATACGAAAGAAATACTACAAAAGTTCGGTTCGCGCGCAACCTTCTAATTTCAATGATTTAGATTCCCTTCAAGTGAGTTTGAATAAAGAAGTGTTCAAAATGAAATTTCTGCTCGTCTTGGATGATGTTTGGCATGAAAACCATGAGGACTGGACAAAGCTAGGCAGGCCTCTCGAAGTAGGAGCTTCAGGAAGTAAAATTATTGTCACAACTCAAGAATAAGTATAAAAGACTCATATATGAAGAGAAGAGATGCTGATATTAGTGTATCTCAATAGCTTGAAATAACCCACTATTTATACGTGTGGGAATTTTGTAACTCATGATGATAGAATTAAAATATAATGGTAAAAAGAGGTTATGTAGGTTACTCAAAATTAAATGGAGAAAATATATATTTGACCATCAAATTTTAACTCATGTCTATTTCATTATTTTTTTTTATTAAAATATCCAACAGGGGGTGAATAGGGTCTAGCAAAAAATTTCCAATAGATATTAGATTCAATTACAAATATGCTGCAATAATAATCAATAAAGAGATAATCAAGGAGATAATGAAGAGAGAATGCAAATGCGAGTTTTTAACATGGTTTGACCCTCCTTGAATACATCCACGCTTGAAGCCCAATGATACCCTAATCAACTATGGATGCTCCTTCAAGGTTGAGAAACCTTTACATTAACAAGAGAATCAATCTGTTTTTCAACTTGTAGTAGAAAAATTACCAACAACTTCCAAGGGTCGACTACTATAACGTACCCTTCTTACAATGATGAATCAAATAAAAGTTTGTAGTACAAGATTTGCTTCTCACAAGTTCAATATTCCCAGTTATAAGCTTAAACTAATAACTCTCAAGAGTAAATGACTAATCACAACTTAATAGATAGAAGAGGTAATTGAGAGTATTAAAGTCTTTGGAGAGAATGCTCTTCGATGGTCTTAGGCTTGTTCGAATGATCTAACACCCCGTGCGAACTGCCACTTTGATCGCCTAAATTACTCTCTTACTTACATCCTATAGGCCATGTGCAAATCTAATTCTCTTATATATATATATATACTAGTGTTGACCCGCGCGATGCGCGGCCTGCGCAATAACACAACCAATACAAAAAATCAATAACACAACCAATACAAAAAATCAACTCTATTCACTGAACATGATAATATAAAAACCTCCGTTTGGTAGTAAAATTGGGAAAATAAAACGGCATATAAATTTATAAAAGTTAAATTTTTCATTGTTTGAGACGCAAGAAAACAAAACCCTCTGCTAAACTGAGCCCAACACAGCTATTTGTCATAGTTCAGGTTAGGATTCAATTTTTATAGAAACCAAAACAATATAGATACTGCATCTATACATCACTAATCTATCACCACATATATAGAATATAAATAAATAAAAATTCAACCTCTATAAACTTCGCTCATAAAATAAAACACTAAGTCACGGACGCTAACCCCATGCTTCAATCTATCTTCAAATCAAACCCCAGTAATAAAAATAAAATAAAATAAAAATTACTTACAATCAAATAAAGTGCAACACCTTTAAGCCCTAAGCAAGAGTGAGAGTTAGACAAATCAAGTATAACATAAAAGCAGTTCAAGGATAATTGTTTGAACAAAAACTGGGCACATTAATTGGTTCATAACCAAACTGAACAAAATTACAGCATCGGCAAACAGGCCCTAATGCAACAATACATACCCCGAGGTCTTAAGACCACTCAAATTAACTTTATTTTCATGTTTATCTGTTTGGGTGGGGGACCAATTAAGCATGCTAAAAAATACTGACAAACACAAAGCTAAACTAAACACACACTAAAAGGCCAGTTGCCTTTATCTGCATTTGCACCTGCACCTCCTAAGCTTTTAAACCTAATTATTATTGAATTAAAGTGTATGTGTGTGTATATATGTCTGTGTGCGTGTGTGTTGGAGGAAGAAATGATAAGACCTTTTTTTTGGGAGAGTGTATACTTGGAATGTGAAGGGTTACATAAATTGTTGTGCATCTGGTGGGAATTAAAGATAATGGGTGTGTTTGAACCAATAGAAATGAATGAATGGAGTGAATCAAGGAGAGAAGAGTATGAGGGAGGGAAGTAATTTTAGGCCGCCACATCAGCACAACTGCTCTATATATAATAAGATATAT
>JAESVK010063266.1:46638-62960 GCA_017140935.1 Hamamelis virginiana
TTGTAGCTTTTAACTAGAGAGTTACCAATTTTAAATTTCTAATGTCATCTCATGGCATATTTTGCCTTCAGATCACTGACTTGTTGGTTAACATTACAAAGCATATTTTGATGCCAAACACTGCTGTGGAAAAGGAAATTCTACTGAAGAAGTACAAGTTGGAAGACAACCAGGTAATTGTTATTATTTTTTCAAAATCCTTTAAAAAATGGTTACCATATAGCAGAGAGGTTTATTTGTTATTATGGACGAATATTCACATTCTTTTGGTGGATAGTGCAATCATTTTATCAATTTTCTTTGTATGTGCGATTTGGACTTGGATACAGAAGTTGGTTAAGCTATGTCCACAAATACGGTATGGTAATTTATTCAAATTAATTGGGACATGCTTGGATGTCCCATTAAAAATATAGTCTAATTCTGTCTTGCGTAGCATTGAAATTAATAATCTATCGTCTCAAATCAGACCATTAAGAAAAATTGGAGTCATCACCATAACTGTTAGTAAGGGATCAATTTTAAGCTCTCTGATATTGCCACTGTTGTAAAATCTTTTACATTTTGCATGCTTGCTGACTTTCTGTAATGGGCTCATTTACAAATTACAATGATGATTTGTTACATCCAAATGCTATATGAACATAGGGCTGTCGGAACATATTGTGATCCAAATTTGACTTGATTAAGACACTCAATTTTGTGACCAATTCAGATTTGTAGACTTGAATTGTGAGACTTGATTATAATTGAATCAAAGTAAAAATTTATGTAGATTTGATCCGATTAAGATTTTACTTGCTCCAATGGTTGAGATGTTCAGTTGATTCCCTCCTGGCCTGGACCCCTACAAATAATCAGAAATGGGAGGAGGAAAGAGGCCCTGGTGAGCCATTATAATTATTAATAAGACCTCTTTGAACTTATGATATACAAAAGATATATTCTTTAAACTAAGATATTTTAACTTTTAACATATTAAAAATATAATATCCTTATCTGGATTTTAGCTGGATCATAATTTTCAAATTTGGAATCAGATTCAAACTTGGTTGCAATAACTTAAGATCTGGTGGATTCAGATTCAAACTTAGTTAATGCAAGTCAAACTTTGCATCCTTTCTGTCCATAAAATGGAGTTTTCACAATAAAAAAAACTCCCCGTAATTGTTGACATGTCTGCAACAAATAATTGAATCTTCTCTTTGAACCTACCAGCTGACAATACTGTTTGAGTTCACTTTCAAAAGCCATATCTTAGCTCAACAAATAATTGGAAATCTAGAAGAATGATTTTTTAACTCAAACTAGCAATGAACAGTTATGGAAAGAGCCTCAAAGAGGTAATGGTCTGAGCCTACGCTGGAGTAAAGGTTTTGTAATCAACATATCTTAGCTCAACAAAGACTTAAAGACCAAGTAATTTGGATTTAAGGTTTTGTTGAGTTGAGTTATGGAAAGAGGTAATGGACTGAGACAAATTGCTTGAGATTTAGGGTCTTTGCAGTCCGTTTAGACTTTAGATTTCCAGTCCAGGTGATTTGAATCACACCATTTGGAATATGAACATGCAGTTCAAATGGTTGAATTATGTGGTAGGTCGCTAGAATAGTTCCCTATCCATTATTCTGCTATTTACTATTTTACTTAAATAATTTTACTTGAATATAAGATGGAATTGGGGCATTTATGAACAGTGTCATATGATAGCCTTTTTTCTAGTTCTAATTGGAAATAGAACTAGTAATCAATTATTATCCATTGCCTTAAAAGGTCTTCACCAAATGAAGAGATATTTTCATAATCTTCCATGCTAGATTCCAAAAATTATATCCTGAGGAGTCTTACTATCAACTAAATTTCATCAATTGTTTCCAAGAATGTAATTTGTGTCCTCAATTTTATTTGCTATTATACCATTGTAACATTTTGAATCTGTACTTATTATAGCTATGGAAAAACAAAGTAAAATGATTTCAGTTATGTGGGACTTAATTATTACATTTAATCTTCCCCAGCGCGATGTAGCACCACATCTTTACAGGATGAAGCTTCTTCTAGCTACATTTTTTTTTTATAGGAGTTTATAGAAACTTCTTTAAGTACCAAGAAACAAAGCCAACAGTTTGTTTATAATCGAAATTACTACATTGAATTAATAAAATAGGACCTATGGGATCCACAATTAAACTCCCTTGAACTGGTCCACTCAAGAAGAGTGTGAGTTTACCTGAAGAATTCGCTTGCTTCAAGTGAATGTACTCCCCACTGTTGAGTGAAGGGTAGTACCCTAAGGGCACCCTACTCATTAAGCACATGATGTTTTGCCTCGTATACCTCCATCAAGTTCTCCCTATCTTGATGGAGCTGCCAACCTTGAGATGGATGCCCACAATAATATGGATACCCTCAAAAGATGGAAGCAATGCTTGTTAGTAGTATGCCCTAACAGCCAATCTCACTGGTGTAATTTAGGATATAAACTTGATTCATGTATTATTGTTATTCATTAATAATATGGACTTTTTGATTATCATGTAATCTACTGTGATACTATTCATGGTAAGTCCTTAGAAAGAATGTCAATATAAGAACTCAAGAGTTGAGATTAGGAGACCTATATTATTAAAGACTTCTTTCTTAGATATTCCTAGTCATAGGATTATTTATTGGGCATTAATAATCCGGATAAACTAGCACAGGTTATGTCTGCTCAATATGGAAAATGACCAGTCTCAAGTCATTTGTGTAATGACACTGGGACAAACCTGTGGGTGCTTGTTTGAGAACAAGTACATTGAATGTGATCATTGATTGAGTTTGTTGAATGGAGTTTTACTTACATGTCAAACAACAACTCAGGGTTACAATGATGCAAGTGATCCTTAGACCTGAGGCACTATAGATGTCCTGTGTTATGGATATTAGAGTTTGATAGTATAACATACATATCCTAACCATGGAATTTGTATTAGTACTCATTGGCCCTAGTAGATCTATCATGGGGACATATGAGTGTACAACAAGGAATCTGTCACTCTCAGTAAAGAGAGGGAATGCCTTGTATTATTCTTAAAGATATAATTCATATAAGTCTTTGGCCAAAGCAGTTGGGAATAAGAAAACTGTTTCTTGAGTATCCCAAGGTTGAATTGATATTTTGAGAATCACATACAAAATGTTAAATTAGGGTTTTGACATTTTATCCAATACCCAAGTAATTTAACTAAGGCATTGTTTGATAGAAGGATTGAATTGTATCTTAATTGTAACTGAAGGGTTCATTGTGTTATGATTAACCTTCACACAACCTAGGGTGTGTATTGACATATTGCTAGATGTCACTCAGGACTAGTAGAGGCCAAAGAGAAATTTATTTCTCAAAAGGAAATTAGAAGAGTTTTAATTTGAACCTTAAATAAAAGTAGTTTTATTTGAAGGATAATTTATTATCCTAATTCCTACTACTAGGTTGTTGTGAACCTAAGAGGTCACACATATATAGGTGCAGGCTTCATTTAAAGGAGAATAGAGAGAATAATATTATAATTAAGAGTTAATTATAAATAAGAAATAATAAGTGCTATTATTTTAAAGATTAATATGCAAATATAAATTAACTAGAATTTCAAGTTATTTGAATTTTGAATTTTGAATTTTGAAATTATTTCAAGTTTGAAATTAACATGAGATGATAAGATAATATAGATTGCAAATATTAATCTATTTGAATTTCAAGCTAGTTAATTGAAATTTAAATTTGAAACAAGATAACTTGATAGAGTTGGCTATCTAATAGGAGCTAGCACTCCATATATTAGATAACCACAAGGGAGGGCCGGCCATTGCATTGTGATTTAGATCAAAGGGTTTTGACAAACCCTAGCCGCCACTCTCCTCTCCTCTCCTCTCTCATTCTCTTGAAGCTTTCATTTAGTGTGGATCATTCTTGGAGGCCTTCATCATTTTAGGGCTGCTCTACAATAATTTAATCTCACTTAAGGCTTTCAATGTAAGTGGTTTACATTTATTTAAGGTTTTATTTATAGCATATATAATCAATCATGTGATCTTGGCTAATCGGATTCCATGAAAAGTTTTATTCCGCATTATTTCATGGGATTCTTTCAATGCTCCCCTCAAGGATGCCCACTAAAAAGATGGAAGCTGAGGTGGCGAGAGATGGGCATGGCCCTATCCTTCCAAAGAATGAATGCCCTAGCTCTTTTTGTCTACGCAAGTCATTAGTAGGACTAGGGAAGTTCTTTTAGAATTTGGTGACAGTCGCAATAAGTTCAAGACTTCACACTCCAAAGGAGAGATGACGGGATGACTTGAAGGATGTGGTTTGGAGGAAAGAAATTAAGTCTAGGATGCTCTCTCCCTCCTAGGAGAGAAATATTCACTGCCTTAACCTCCTCGATGATGAATGATGATGACATGTCCTAAGAAGGAAAATGCATTTAATGCGACACTGAATTGCATTTTGTTAGGTTTTGATTATGTGTGTTGGCTTGTTTCGTTTCAAAACTTGGTTTGGGTTATATTCTTTTTAGAATGTATACGAATGATCTCCAGCGAAGCTGTTGCTGCATCTCTAACTCACCATGGACTAGGATGGTAAGTGACTTAGTGACCTAGTTAATCAGGTTTAGGTGGTTAGATGTTCTTGTACTCCGTTATTGCTTTTGATTTCAATCTTCTCGAGGTTAGAGAGCCTTTGCCATTTAATGTGGTTATGAATTAATTCAAAATGTCAATTGTTTGGCAAAATTGAAATTTGACACACTTGGATTGATCCAAAGTGGTGCTTGATCGATCCAAGATCAGGATTTTTCAATTATGCAAAACAGTAACAATTTGGATTGATCCAAGACCCCCACTAGATCGATCCACTTTCAGCTTTTAATCAATTTTCTCAAACAGAGAGTTTAGGGATCGATCCAAGACTCTTCTGGATCGATCCAAGTTCGGGAAAAATGTTTTTCACTGCCTATTTGCTGCTCTTACCTTTGGTAAACACCCTAGGTTACTTTTCCCTCTATATATACAATCTTTTCTGAGATTTAGGGTTGAGCCAGCCTCCAGATATGAGTATTCTCTCTAACCCTAGAGTTGTTCTTCTCTTGTGAGCTTTGAGTGTTCTTCCACTTGCAAGAATCATAGTGTTTCGTCATAAACATCATATGGATTCAGTTTGATTTCTTTTAGGATTGTCTAGAAACCTTTGAAACAATACTTCAACTTCTATGATGAGGAATTTCTATGGAGATAGGAGATTCCTCATGACTTTTGATTGAGAAATCAAGAATGAGGCCAAACGAATTGGTTGCTAAGTAAGCTATGAAGATGGATGACTCATTGGGATGAGTTGAGGAGATCTTAGTACACTAGGCCTGGGTTTGGTGAGAACAAGTGTATGGTATAATCTTTGTACTCCTTTTTCTATAGTGGATTGCTGTGTTTCTCCTGTGGTTTTTTCCCGAAAGGGTTTCCACGTAAATCTTGTGTTCTATAGGTTGATTTATTGTGTTGAATATTAATTGTGTTAACTATCAAGAAGATTGGAATGATTTCTGCTGTGTTCATGGATCCCTCTTGATAGTTAGAATGTGATATGGATATATTGCTCATGATGTGTTTGTGTTTATTACTGAACTATTGAGTTAGTCATTTTTCTGTGTGAGTATTCATTGGAGTGTGATATTTTGTGGTAGATTTACTTAAGATAATTCAATCTAGGTGGACTTGTTTTTTCACATTTAATGCAAGCTAGTGATGACCTCTGCAAGGAGTATCTCTATTGCCCCCTTCAGCCAACCACAAGCAATCTGGTACCATCAAATCGGTAATAGGCCCATGATGACCTACTATCCACGCCTCCTCCTATGGAGTAGGAAGGCATGACTAATTTGATCACTTAAAAAAGGAGGATAGGATGTATAAGAGAAGGAAATCTTGTAACCAACTGTACACTAATTCCCTCCCAATGGTCCTTACTTGTGCTCACCCATATTTCCATATAAAACCGAACCTTATCTAGCAACAGTAACCAACTTGGAAGGAGAGTAATTTATGCACGTTGTACTCTTCGCCTAAAAGCCTAAGCCCTCTCACAAATCCCTCACTTTCCAACCATTTCCTTTCACTATGCTGGAGTGCAAGATTTCAAAAACCTTATATCTACACACAATATCTTAGAAACACTCCTCCCTTGTATAAGGATAACTCCTGTCAAGAGCTAGGATCATTTTTCTTGATTCCTCATTACTTCTCTTCAAGTACAGGGTTGAGGTCCAATCCTTCGGGAAGGATTTGAGTCTTTTACTGCCTCGATTCATATCATTCCATCCTCAAGCTGCTTCATTCCTCCCTTCAAGCTACCTCCTCGAGCATCCTGTAAACACAAGCCACTCTGTGGGACTGCAGGTATTCCTCCTCCTCCTCCTCCCCCTCCTCCTTCTCTCTCTCTCTCTCTCTCTCTCTCTCTCAAGCACTAGCTCTCTTACACTCTCAGACCTATTGTGTGGTTGCCTCCATCACCGCCGTCGTTACTACCCTGCCACCATCACACCACAGTTGCCACCGCCCCACCACAGCTGCCACCACTCCACCATTGTGATTACCCTGCTATTGTTGTTGCTGCTGCCGCCACTACTGCCACCATAATACCACTGCTGGTAGAATGGAATAACTTGTTGCAACTTGCAACCAAACAAAGGAATGAGAATAACCATTTTTTTAATTGATAGACCACCTAACAGCATTTGAGAATCTTTCTTATTCTTCTACTTCTACTTCTACTTTTCCCATTCAATAAAGCTTGTTAGGCGTGGAGAGAGGTTTTTGCTTGGCTGAAGAGTGTAAATATGTCAAACTCAGAAGTGCTTGGTTGTTAGAACAAACATAACATATGGCCTTTGTTTTTTCTTAATGATTATGAAGTTGAAAATAATGCTGCAGTTTGACGAAACTGGTTTGTATCTTTCAGATTCACTTACATGGCCTCATTTGGAATAGCTTTACCCAAAATATCTTTTGGAGCTCAAAATTCAACTTGATCTAAAGAAATGGGTGATAATATTTTCTAAACTACTTGAGGGGTATTTGATGATTAGTTAAAGCTAGGTCCCCTAGCTTTTGCCACAATCACTTCAAATATGAAAATTTTAATATGTCAAAGAGTTGGTTCGAACATAACTCTAAAGCAATATGTGAAGAGATAGTTCTTCAAAAGTGATTTTAGGCAAAGCTTATGCTAATGAGGCCTTAAGTTATGAAACTGATACTGTATTTATTTTTATTTTAAAATGTTCAGCTTCCTTGGATGCTAGTGAATGATGCAATCGCACGATATTATGCACTGGAGAAGGGGCAGGTAGTGAGAGTCACTTACAGTGGTGGCAATCCTGGTTCAATGGTTACGTACCGCTGCGTTATGTGATGCTTCCACAAGAATTACGTACCATTTTATACGGTGATGACATGCTTAGAAGTCATTATATTTTATACAAGCTTTAGCTCGACAAGGTAAAAGAGAAATTAAGAGGCTTTCTAATAGGTTTGTTTTCATATTGTTAAGCTTCCTATTGTGCTATTAATATTTTGAAAGAAAAAGAAGGGGGAGTTGTTTTTTGTTTGATTGTGGTTTGGAAGTGTTGAGGTGGTTTGTTATTGTTTTGTTGGCTCTGGTTCTAATTTGTATAGTTTATTGTTTTGAGATTACATATCACTGGTGCAAATGGTATACAAATGTAGGGACTTTCTCTCTGCTTCAAATGGGAAAAGGGTTGATAGTGGCTTTGTAGATGTGGGTTGTTGTGTTAACTGTGGTCTGCATAAGCGTCATCGATCTATTTTGTGATGTCCTCACTCCAATTCTCTTCCTTTTCAGTCGGCAGAATCAGAACAAATTTTTTTTTTTTTTTTTTTTTTGGGGGTCAAATGATAGAAATTTATCCTTATTCCAAACCTTTCTAATATTAATGAATGGGTATCAACTCGAAACTAAGTTGGTGCAGATATTTGGCCTCAATTTGTTAATGTGTCAATCATGTGATGAGAGTTTCAGGACGTGCAAGTGTTTTAAGGTAAGTAGGGAATGTTGTCCTGGCAGTGCTGCGTTGTTGACTTTTGTTGGGAGCCTCCCACCTTTGATCCTTAATGAAGTTCTTTCCAACGACCAACCCCTCCCACCCACCAAAAAAATAAGTGAAAACAAAAACAAAACAAAAAATGGAGTTATCAATTGCTGCAGAGAGGATGAGACAAAAATGACTACGAAATAATGCTTCTTAAAAAAAATACAATTGGAATCAAATTTTAGACCAAAATTTTTAAACCAAATGATATGATAACAAAATATATCTTTTACTTTCAAGCATTTTTTAAATGCACAAAAGTAGAAATTTTATTAGACCACCTTATTATTTGATTTAAAAATTTTGGTCTAAAATTTGATCTATTAGCATGACTCGCTTCTTAATGCCTATGAGCAAAAACTATGCATTTTAATAAGTATTCACCACAAAAATAACCACCAATTGGGAGTTGCCATGTGGCGTGGAAGTTGATGGTTTAGTGGGCCACTAATTTAATTAGTGGGTGGTTATGCCACGTGTCAAGCAAAGAAGAAATCTTGAAAAGTTAGTGGGAAGTTAATCAAGAAGTGGCTAATTGAAAAGTTAGTGGGTAGTTATTGCCACATGTCAAGCAAGGATTAAGTCTAATTGAATTAGTGGGACATGTGGCAATTATCTATGCATCATATGGGAACTTACAAAGTAGTGGAGCACTACTTCAAGAGCACATAGTGGGCAGTTTTCATGGCTGGCCAGACCTTCCGTGGGCTATATATATCCCAATCCAAAGCACAAGCAAAGGACAACTCCAACAACCAAAAATCAGCGCAATGCTCCAATCTTTCTAGTAGATTTTTAGGCCTTTTTCTTAGCAAGCAAGCTCATTTTCAAGTTTATTTCAAAGTATTCTTAGTTTAGTTCAAGTATTTTCTCAATTTCAATCGGTAGTTCTTCAAGTTTCAAGCATTTCTACTTCAAGTAAGCGCCGCATTTCAATTTCCAAGCACATTTCAATTCCAAGTATGTCGATTTCCATTTCTAGCGTTGTAATCTCAAGCAATATAAGTATTTCTCTTTTTAATGCATTTCCAATTTCATTCCAAGCAAGTTGATCGGTTCGATTACCATGTAATCCGAGTCGGATTTTAGTTTCTATTAGACATTTTAACACTAGAACCCAAGAGGATTAACCTCTGATTCTCGTCAATCGCCTGATTCCAATTCCAATTCCAAAGTGACCAACTAGGCATTTAGGACTTTTCCTAAATTCTCGGCCTAGAAGGTGCTAGAGGTCGTGTTCACACAGTCTTTGGGCTTTTGAGCCCTGGCACGCCCGCGCATTTAGACCTTATACTAAAGGTCTCGAGACCGTCGCTTTTCACCGGGAACAATAAGTTAAAGCAAATAGTTTTTAAGGTAGAAGAAAAAAAGTTGCAATTAGGGGTGGGGTGGGGTGGGGTTTGGGTTTGTATGAAAAAGATAATGGTGAATTTTAATAGGGTAATTTGGCCGCAAGTCTCCAATCAAAAGAGTTTATTACCAAAAGTCCTATTGGAGTTTCTTTTTGGCAAAAAGTCCTTTTACGATATTTGGACAAAAATACCCTTAATCCTTGGTTCCGATTTTTAATCCCACTCCTTGTTTATTTTTTGTTTATTTCTTCACTGAGAAGAGGAGAGAGAAGGAGTTATTTTTTTCCTTCCATGATCTTCCACAATCTTCATATTTCTTCCACGATCTTCTACATCCACTGTGAGGAAGCTAGGAGATCGATGAAGTAAATGAATGTGATTCGCCAGAGAACCTGATTAGCAAACCAAATCTTTGTGAATCGAGGCAGCATCTGATCGGTCGATTTTGGCGTTTGACGATCTGATGGTGCATTTCATGAGTGGGGTTTCTAGAGCTGTGGAGTAGATCGGTGGAAAGGTTTTGGAGGTGGCGAATGTTCTCGAAGAGGCATTTTCGGTTCAGAAGGAGCTTCTCATTAAAGTCAAGCAAACTGAGGTTAGTTTCTTCTGATTTTTCATTTTAATGGAATGAAATTTGGTGAAGTATTGGATTAGGATGAAGCTTGTTATGATTGTGTTGGTGAACTTAGTTCGTTTACATTTGAAATGGTTGAAAATCATGTTTGTGGTGGAATAGATCTGGTGGTTGTCGCTCTGAAGAATCAGATGGAACACCCTCTATGATCGATCTTTCAGTTTTAATGGGATTCCAAGTTTTCCGATGGGATTACAACGAGCTGCGGTGGGAGATCAAAATTAGCGCCGGAGATGAAGACGATCAAAGTGAAAATAGAGTATGTTATGAATAATAAAAATGCTAAAAATAATAAAAATGGAATGTAAAAATGCTAAAAATGGACATTAAAATACTAAAAATGGACAGTGAAAATACATTCAGGGGTAGTTTTTCCATTTTGAAAATTATTTTTAAAAATTAGGACTTTTTGCATGAAACAAATTTTTTTTTTTTTGGGTCAAGACCCAGTGTTTCCTCAAAGCTAACAACCAAAGACTAATCACTGTTCGCATCGGGTAAGCCCACTAGGGGGTAAAGCGCTGGTCCAGGGATTTTTATATCAAATATCCATTGCCCGGAGGACTTTTTACATTAAACTTTTATAGAGCAGGACCTCTCACCAATTTCCCCATTTTAATAACGTATTGAGAAAAAAACTGTGCATTTTAGGGTGTTGCAATTCCTTTGAAAATCTTTACAAATTTATACATTCTTTAGCTAGCATTCATCATGCAGTTAAAGGAGCTTAGTAAGGCTTCTAAGGAAGTGGTACCTATTTTGTATGATGTTATGCATCTTACGTAAAATTGTATAAAGTGACCTATATAAAATCAATTGCAAAACAAATTTTGAAAACAGGCCATTGGATTAGATAAATTATTTTTGAATTTCATCTTCACAAAAAATTACATTGATCAAACAGTTTGATTCTCTAAGAAATGTCACTGGAAAAAATTGTAACTTTTTGTTTTTCAAAATGTTAGTTTTTTGTAGTTGTTTTTTTCAAAAACCAACTGTTAGATTATTGTAATTATTGGCAAACATATGAGATTAAGAGGAATTTGCTCTTAATTTCCATCCTTATTTACCCGTACATTGAATGGCCATACCAAACATGTTGTTTCCTTTACCATCTTTAATTAACCTACTGCCTAATGGGGCGACTAATATGTCAAATAGGTATGTGATGTTTTTCACGCAATTTCATTGATGGTGACTTCCAATTCTACTAGTGTATGTATATATATATATATATATATTGTTGATCCAATTTTGAATTTCCAGGAGTTCGAACCACTGCAAGGTAGTTCGAATCCCTCGAAGTTATGAAAATCAGATGATGGGGTTCGAATGCCTCAATTAAGAGGGCTTTTTAAGGAGACAGGCCAAGTAAATTAATCCTAATAATAGTAAATAAAAAATAATGAAGGAAAAAGAATAATGATTAAACTTGATAGAAATAAACTCGAAAAAGATATTGCCAGTACGGTTCGAGCTAGTCTCGGACCCTTTAGAAATAATAAAATAGTCACCTTAACAAACAATAAAAATCCTGATTCGAGGCAGTGATACAAATCTCGAACCTTTGAAATAAATCTTTGCGGAAGAAATCGGTTAGAAGAACTGCCTTCCTAGGGCTTTCGATGAACCCAAACTTCCTCTTGTTCTTTCCACACTTCCTTCAATCGTCTCCCTGGTTGGTCCAACCTTCTAGAGCAACTTCGAACTATTTTCAGTCTTTTTTTCCAGGTACCTCGAACCTTCTATATCGCCAAACTGTGAACTTCGAACTGTAACCCACTGCAAAACCTTGATGGTCAGCAGCAGTAGAACTCTCAAAATACCTTTCTTGAAGAAGAAAAAAGCTATGAAGCTGTTGTGTATGTTTGAGATCCTCTTTTATGGCTTCGTATTCTTCTTTTATAATATTCACCTTCAGTTTCCTCTTCGAATTTGGATTCATCATACTCCTTTCCTCGCAAAACACCTTCTCTCCCATCACAGAGAGTCCCTTTTCAAGTTAAACAACCCTTGATGTTTATCTTGAAAGTCCTTCTCTTCTTCGAACTCTTTTTTACTTCGTGCTCTTGTGGATATCTCTCCTTTTAACAACTACTGGCAGCCCCTAAATAATTTAAGAAATACAAACATAATCTTTTCAATTCTATTTGTATTTTGAAATTATAACACTTTAATATATTATTAATTTCTAGGATTTATTATTATTAATGGCTTTATCTAATCTTTAAATCCAAGTTTTATTTTCTTCATAATTATCTTAACACGTGTCAGCCAATTACTAGCTGGTGTTAAAAAATGTAATAACATACCCCCCGCGCTAATTAAATATTTTAAAATTTTGAATTAGTGGAGACCGTTCCACTTCTATAGCCGTTTTTCTCTTAACTGTCACTTCAATATTAAAAACTCCATCATTCCCTGCCGCCATTTCTCTTACTGTTCATTTTCTTTTTAGCTCTTTGTTTTTTTGAGTTTCCTTGCATTCCAATTGTTTGATTTGCTTTCTCAACCAGACCTTTTCTCTCCAATGGCATCTTCATCCAAAATTCCTACCATTACCACCAAAGCTTTCAATTTGGCCTTGAAAGACAATGTAAAGCTTTTCGAAGATGCTTTTAGGGCTGAGGAAGAGTCTTCTCCTATCACCCTCGATGAGGAGTATCACTTTGACACAGATACTACTACTTCTACCATCAGAGCACTAGGCCCCTGCTTCAAACAAAATATCGATGAATCGATTGCCAACCTTTACCGATTCATGGTCAAGAACCATTTCTATACCAAACTCGCCTCCTTGGTTTTTCTGATTGGGGGGCAACTACTACAATCGATCACTGGCCTACACCAGCGTTTTCATGGAATGAATGGGTAGCATGGCTCAAACCCTTTAAAGGGGAGGCATGGAAACATCTTGGCATCTTCGAGGCCATTCAACTCTCCACCAGAAAATTTCCAAGCGACAAACCCCTCATTGCCAGTGCTTTATGCTTCTGGTCAATCTCCTGCAACACCTTTGTCTTTCCATGTGGGTTCATGGGTCCCACAGTACTTGATATCTGTGAGCTCACCGGCTTGAAGGTTCGAGGTGATGAATTCACTCCTCTACTGATGGCAGAAATCGACTTCGACTTCGACATCAACACCTCTTCAGCTGCTCTTAGTTATTCTTCCTTCATCATAGATCACATGGGCGTAGCCCCTGAGGTATCAGATAGAGAACATTGTGCATTTCTTCTTTTTTGGCTTTGTAGATCACTTTTTTGCTCTCGATCACAGAGAGTAGTCACCCAATACATCCCTCTTACTAAACTTCTAGCTTCAGGTAGAGTGTTACCTTTAGCTTCTTTAGTTCTTGCTCACCTTTATAGGACCTGCTTCGAGGTTTGCTCCATTGGTCTTACCAGTAAAGTTGGAGGTCCCTTATGGATTCTCCAACTTTGGATCCAATCTTATTTTCCTTCCCTGGGTCCAACTTTGGAGCTTTGCTCCACTAAGCTTTGCTTCACGGTTGTTGTTTTGGAGATGCCATTTTGAATGGTACTCCAAAAACAAACTCATTTCTAAATTGCTTCCACCATTTCTATTTATTTGACCCTAACCCATCATTGCTTTTCTTTAACCCTTTTTCGTAACTCTGTTTTGGGTCCCCTTTGGTTGAAAACCTTTAAACAATCCCTTACCCATACTGATGACACTTTTAAGCCTGAATGGGATAATTTTCTGGTTCGAAGAGACATTCAGATGGGTTTCCATAGCCCAAAGGCTCTCTCGAAGCATAAAAAAATGGTTGTTTTTAATGGAGGAGCTGAAGTCTACATTTCTATTCAATTTGCAAGGAAGTTTGGATTTATTCAAGCTATTCCTCTTCCCTACATCAGCGTAGCTAACCCTACATTGTTGGGTCGAGAGCAACTAACACGCCGGGAGGACTTCATAGAGCTATCTATGAGGTTCAATGCTAATCGAGCTGATTTTCCTCTTTACCAGGCACACACATGGTACCCATCAACTATTCCAACCTTCACAGAGTGGTGGGAGACCATTCGAGCCCTCTTCTTTGTAGAGGATGTCAATGTCCTTGCTGCTGCTCTCTTCAAGAGCCAAGTGAAGAGCAAAGGTAAGAATTGCCTTTACTTAATATCACAACTTTTTCTTTTATAAATGTTTAGTATGCAACATTTTACTAATCCCTTTTCTTTTGATCATCTAGGTGGTTCTAAATCCTCATCGAGGTGTGGTTGTAGTCTCTGAAGACTCTGAGGACTCTGAAGATACGAAGCCTATTGCCAGCATAAAGAAAAGTATTAAAGCTAAAGGAAGAAAGAAGCTTCGAACCCTTAGAATGGTAGAAGAGAGTGAAGTCTCCAATCCTTTTCCTACTGTCCCTACCAAGCCTATTCAATTCCTTATGCTTCTGATATTGCTGAGGTGGCTGCCTTAGCTGAAGAGAAGGCTGCTGAATAGTCAACAGGCCTCCTTAAAAGGAAGAGATCTACTCCTAAGAGGTTATTCGAGCAGGTATATATTCTCATTTATAGTTAAGAACTTTTGGCTAAAGCTTCATGCATCTCTTCTACATACTAAACTGTTAATTCTTTAATCATTTCAGGTCTTGTCTTCAACCCTGTCAACCCTGGAATAATTCTCACCCCTCGAGCATCACTTTCTCCGACTTTATCACTTTCTCCGACTTTATCACGTTCTCCTGCTTCTCCTAGGCCATCTTCTTCTTTGGCCATAGTACCTCACCAACCCCTAATTCTTCATTCAATTCCACTAAGTCCCTCTACTTCTCCTGCTAGGATTAGTGAGTCCACCAGTTTTCCAATTCCTACTCATATTTCCTCTCTTACTAAACCTCTGTCGCCAACTCCCATTAGTTTTATACCACCCTCAATTCCAACAAGTCCTGCATCTTTCCTTCCTACTGGTTCGAAGTCTCCTCCTTCCTCTGGCCCTTCAACTCAACTTCCTTCTATCGAGGCCATTCTTAGTGAAGATTGGCTCTCTGATACTGAAGAAGTACCTTCTAGGCCAAAAATTGAAAATAAAGAGATTATCCAAGCCCAGTTAGTAATAAAGAATGTTCTCAACCAAAACCTTCCTTTTTTCCTTGATTCTGCAGCCTTTGACTCTTTTTCAAAAGCTTGCAACTTCTTAATTTCTGCCCCTGAAATTTCCAGTGCCACAAAAACCTTTCTTGCTACACTCCCATCTTCACTCCATAATGCAGCCATTAATGCTTTCACTGCCTATACCTCTTTGGGCCAATTCGAGCTACTAGAGACTAATACTAAAGTAGCCTTGGATCAGCTTAAGGAGCACAATGTAAAGCTTCAATCAACTTCTTCATCGAAACAGCAACTCCTTCAATCCAAACAAGAGATTGCTAACAAGATTAGGAAACTGCAATAATAGTTGGCTGAGGTGGATAATAAGCTCTCTTCTGTAGATCAAGAACTGTTGACATTAGCTTAAGGCACAGATGGGTTAGTAACATCAGCTATCAATTCAAAGGCTGATTTAAAGAGGCCGATTGTAGCATGGAATGAAGCTCAAAAACACTCACTTTCTGTGAACAAGTGTTAAATAGGGCTAGGGGAGATGCAAAGCTGTTTTTGTAAAGTTTTTTGGGCTTTATATATATATATATATATATATATATATATACACACACACATCAATGTACTTCATTTTAATGAAAATACATATTTTGAGAAATGGTGTTTCTATTTTTTCTGTGCTTTACTTTCCCACATAGTAGGATAATAAGCCTTTAAAAACCTTCCAATGATTTTCGTTAAATGAACATACCCATTTAGATTTCTTAAATGATATGCCCCACCTCTTAACACTTTATGAATTTGGTAAGGTCCCTCCCAATTAGGGGACCACTTTCCATATCGAGGGTCTTTTGCCCCTAATGGCAGGATCACTTCCACACCAAATCTCCTTCACAGAAACTCTTAGCTTGAACTCTCTTATTATAGGCTCTTGCAATAATCTTCTTTTGCACTTCGATCTGATTAAGAGCATCAATCCTAGCCTATTCTACCTTATCAGATTCTAAAAGCATAGCTTGTTGATATTCTTCTTTTTATAACCTATCTTGGCTTTGAATCCTTGGACTCTTTATATTTATTTCTGAAAAACCTAATCCCTACTAGATCACACGAATTTCACCACTTTTAA
>JAESVK010063266.1:107960-147125 GCA_017140935.1 Hamamelis virginiana
ATTTTCATGCATTGTTAGAATTAATATCATGCATATTTGTTTGGTTTATTTAATTTCCAGCATGCATTGCATTAGTATTTTAGGATCTTAGATTAACTTTAGGGCTAGTTAGAGACCATAGGATTAGGAAGGTCACTTGATCTTCCCTAGGACTATCATTTGTTGTAAAAAATCGATATCTGAATTAAGTATATTTTTTTTTATTTAAGAGTCTATCTTCGAGGGATTTTTTAAAAAGATTTTTATGGAATGAATATGATTTTTATGAAAGATTTGATTGTTAAGTAATTTTTGAAAGAATTTGTAATGTTTTAAGATTTTTATCTTGGGATAAGATTCCCCCAATATGATTTGTTTTATTGAAATATCTTTGAAAAAGATTTTCAATTGGAATTGAATTCTAAAGATAAGAATTGTTCAGAATATTTAGATTTTGAAAAAAGTCTTTTAATTTGAAATGATTTCAAATAAATAATTTTAAACGGATAAAAACTCTCGAAGCTAGAGTCTTGAATTAAGTTGAAATACTTTAGATGATATGATCGATTACAATAGGAGAGTCCTAGGGTAGTCGAACTACGTGTACTTTGATACTTGCTAGGTAACACTAGTAAGTTACGTAGGCGCTAATAGGGCTCAAGTCCGCCCTAGGATGCTAATGGGGTGTCCTAGGTTTTTAGGGTTTGTTTGTATATTATTTTTCTTATTATTATTAGTATAGATTATTGCATTTATATCACTATTTTGTTGGTTGATTAGATTATTTAGGATTATCTGCATTAAGATTTTAAATAGCCCAAATAAATTAGAAGTCCTTTTATTAGGCCGAGGTGAGTGCCTACAAGTGAGAACTTGGAACCTTCCTACGTCGTAACCTAGCCCCCGGATCCATCTCTGGTTCGTAAATTACTTTTTCATTGAAATGGAGTTTGTTTGGTTTTGTTTAAAATAAAATATTTTTTATGGTTTCCTTATTCCTTAAAAATAAGGTGGCGACTCCTTTGTTTGTTGTTTTCAAAAATCCCTAGTCACCGCACAGTGATGACGTGGACCCAAGCGACCAAGGCGCTGGTTCACAGAACTAGCGACTCCGCTGGGGATTTCGAGGGCTAAACTTCATTGATTTAATTGGGCTATTTAATTTCTTAAATTAATTAAAATCTACCACTTGCATTTGTGTGATTGCATATCATTTTAGTTATATTAGCTGCATGTCATTATGTGATAGGACGATGTTGCCTTGCCAAACAATAGTCTAGTCCTGATCCCTGTCTCCACTCGACACTAGGGCAATCATGACGAAACTATCAACCTATTGTCAAGTACCCCCGGGGTATATCAATGACCAATGTACTGTTTGACCCACACGGCACGCCATGTGTCACATGTGGATAGGTATATGGATTGGTCTGCAATAGGAACCTTTGTATCCACCCTTTGCATTAGTCCATGTAGACAGCCAAACAGGACACTCTACCCTCCAGTGCTTGCACACACCTGTTATGCTGCCGAAATTTCGACACTCAATTGTACCGTTATGTTGCCGAAATTCCCTTTTGGCAGATAGTTGTACCGTTATGCTGCCGAAATTTTAATTTTGGCACACAACTTCTCCATTATGCTGCCGAATTTCTTTTAGCACATAATTGCGTCGTTATACTGCCGAAATTACATTTGTTTGATGTGAGCCGTGTTTGTGAATACTAGAACCTTTAGGGATATAGTACCCTTGGATAAACTTTGATATTTTTGATATGGGCCCTTTATTTTAAGGATTTTGGTCCTTAGAACGAAAGGACTATTTTGAGAAAGGAAAAGAATATCTTAAAGGTACATACCCCTGTGATTAGGTTGTTTTGACTTGTTTTGACTAAGACCTTCGATTCAAAGGAAAGTGTCCTAAGAATGAAGGACTGGTTATTTGCGTTGCTCTTTATGCCTTGTTTGGCTGATCATGTTTTATTTTCCTATTGGTGATTTTAATTTATTTCCTAATTTCTAAGGAAGTGACCTTGTGAAATAGGGAAGTGAATCGAAATTATGATAGGATGGTTTCCTATTGGTGATGGTTTTCTCATTTTTCTTCCCTTCTATTTGGATAGCACCTCTTCGATATTCTGTCAGCATGTTTTGAGCATCATGGACTCTTCCTTTTTTTCTAAAAAAATCATCTCATGGTGTAGAATTCTGGCCTGGCATCGTGATTCTAGAGGGCGTCTTTTCAGTATTGAACCCCCGAGTACACCCTCAATGGCTTACGGAGAATCCAGCACCACCGCTACAGTGTTGAATGCTATCATGGACCAAATTGATGCCCTGGCCCGTGAGACTGAACATATCAAGAAGATGTCCCAGGATGTTATAGATAGATAGACCAGTACAAATCAAGCTAACGAAGCCCATTTAGAAAACCCAAAGACTACATTTGATCCACCTATTCAGGTCCAAGTCGATGACAGTGCCAAGGCCTAGGCAGGAGTCAAATCTAAGCCCATCAATCTGGATGGCGAGCCCGATGGATCCAAGTTCCTTTCTGGAGATTCGATTCTATTATCAAGTAAGGTTGAAGCCTTAGAGAAAGCCCTGAAAGGGATGCGTCAGTTTGATGATATGGTTGATGACACGGTTGATGACACGTCATATTCACTGTTCCCCAAGACTCGTATTCCGTTTAGTTTTAAGATGCCGGAATTAGAGAAGTTTGATGGGATAGTTGTCCTAAAACCTATCTGAAGATGTATGTGAGGGCGATGCAACCTCGTGGAGCCGATGATAAGCTGTTGGCTCAGATGTTTCATAAATCGTTGAAGGGTCAGCCTTGAAGTGGTTTCTATCTCTAGATGAGACTAAGTTGAAGACATAAGAGGATGTTTGCAATGAGTTCACTGACCATTATAAGTACAACACCGAGATTGATGTGACTCGTAGAGATCTTGACACTACTAAACAGGAATCGAGGGAGTGTTTCTCTGCATTCATTTCTAGATGGAGAGCGAAAGCTTCGCAGATGACCCACATGCCGACAAATGATGAACAAGTGCAAATGGTACTGAAGAATCTCCTACCTATCTATAACAAGTATCTGTTCTCACAATATTTCCCTAATTTCAAAGCCCTTGTTGTTGCTGGTACTTAAGTCGAAGATGCTCTGGCTAGTGGGGCTCTCAAGGCCGAAGAACCCTTCAGAAATCGCCAACCACCCCTCAACCGCAAACTTGGCCTCGAGGTCAATGCTATCACCCAGCCCACTTAAGCTACCCAATTAAACCGCCCATTCCAAGCTAGAGAACCAGCCCGCCAGTTCACTAATCTCTACATGTCCTTAGAACGTGTCCTCGAGAAATTAAAGACACGTGGTCTCCTTACCCCTCAGGAACCCTGACCTCTTCCAGATCCTTTGCTCAGAAACTTCAAAGAAAATGAGTATTGTCAGTTCTACCAATCTAAAGGCCACCACACCAACCAATGCATGCTCCTTCGCCATGAAATCCAAGACCTCATTGACAAGAAAGTCATTGCCCCACCAAATCCGCCAAGTCAACCAAATGTCACCAGTAATCCTCTCCCAACCCATACCGTACCACCGCCAGCTCATATCAATGCCTTGGGCCTCGATGACCCAACAATTCGTCACTCAATCCGCCTATATGTCCCACTCAAGACTACCTTAACCGAAGCCTTCTAACTAGCCCGGTCCCAAGGCCTCATTACCCCACTCATACCCCGCTTCCATAAGCTTTTTTGCCAGTACCACAATATATTTGGGCATGACACAGAGAATTGCATGGTCTTAGGAAAATTAGTTCAGGATTTACTTGATGATGGGAAATTGTATCAGCCTGAAGCATCTTCGCCACTTAAAGTTCCCAAAGAAGTTCCCAGAAGTGGGTGTTCCCAACGTCAGTTAAAGGAGAGGTATTTAGCTGGAGACCCGGAGATCGAATTGTTAGGAGAGTCGAGTGGCAAATTTGATTATTATGTGCTCTATTCATCGAGAAAGATTTCTGATGAACCTATCATTCCTACGGGATGGGATGATTTACCTGCAGAAGTTGAACCAATTATTCCTCCTCCCCCTGAAAGATTGAGTCAGGATATCTTGCGAGAACAGTTTGAGAATAGAACCTCTTCAATTGCTAAGGTCACTGGAGAAGACGGAGAAGTTTTCTATCATGCTATTTACCCTAGACTTCAGTGGGTTGATTCCCACAAACGGCCTAGTTCTGCCAATGCATCCACTGTTACTAGAGATTTGATTGGTATGATCGAGTGGGAGGATCTCATGAACACACCTGAGACCATAGAGAACCTGTAGGCTAGTGATGAAGAAGTAGACCATCTGACTAGAGGCGGGCGTCATTTCAAGCCAGCTCATTTAGAAGCCAGTAATCCGTTGGGAGAATTAGAGAAGGGTTAGCGACCAGATGTCATAAAAGAAGAGGAAGAAATATTGAAATAGTTGAAAAGAACACAGACTAACATTACCATTTGGGGATTACTTATGGCCTCGCAGAAACACAGGCAGACAGTGCTTCGTTTGTTGAATCAAGTGCAGATCCCTATTGATACGTCTCCTGAGGGTTTGGTAGGTTTGGTAAATCCGGTTCATCATGGACCGTCCATTTCATTTACTGAATCTGACATGCCCAAGAGTGGGGGTAATCATCTGCAAGTTTTGTACATCACAGTGGATATTATGGGAAAGAGAGTTCCTTCAGTTTTGGTTGATAACGGATCATCATTGAATGTATGTCCGCTCAGTACTACTACCACATTGGGGATTGAACCATCCGATTTCTTACCATCAGGACAGATCGTCAGGGCTTATGATAACACTCGCTGAGAAGTTGTAGGAATGGTGACCCTTCCAGTTATTATCGGGCCAGTGGAATTCAAGATTGATTTTCAGATTTTGGATGTGCCAGCCAGCTTTAATCTACTTTTAAAAAGACCATGGATTCATCCGACCGGGGCTGTACCGTCGTCACTTCACCAAAAGATCAAATTTCCACACCAAGGGTCAGTGGTCACTTTGAAGGGAGATATGAAGATCAATCGAAATAGTCGAGTGCCAATCTGTGAGATCAACTAGGAACCGTCAGAAGTGTTGCTGTCAGGGTTCGAGTATGTACAGGCTATCGAAGGAGAGCCTGAGCAGAAAGAGTTGATACCTCTTGATTACAATCCCCATGGGAATTTGCATGTAGGACAGATCATGAAAGGAATGGGATTCTTCCCTGGAATGGGATTAGGCCGAAGATTGCAAGGCATCTCTGAAGCTGTGAAGTACCCGTCTGCTATCTATCCTTATGGGTTAGGCTATAAACCCACTAAGGGAGATGAAAAGAAAATGGCTCAGAAGAAGAAAGATAAAAACTCTACGAGGGCAAAAGGACGAACCCCTGATATAACCCTTGAGCCATACAAACCAACTTTGAATAGGACTTTCGTCAAGGAGGGTGATGATTTTCCGTATTGTGGCTTCCCTGAACCATACTACCTTGAGAGTCAGAAGATCAGTGTACCTGGGTTTGAGATTTTCTTTGATGATGAATGGTACCCTTTTACTGCTTCGGTGGTTGATGATGAGACTAGTAAAGAAGAGAAGGATTGGGTTGAAGACCTTGATGTTGATGCCATGACAAATATATTCGAGCAGGCGGTTCTGTGTCTCGAAGTGCATACTTATGAAGTCGAGGCGATCTATCCAATTGAACCTACAACTTCACCCTTATCAAACTGGGGCTTTGAAGATTGTCCTTTCGTTTGTGGTTGTGAGGGGATCAAGTCACTTCCATCTGATGATAGCTTGTAGGTGTCTTCAGTAGAATAGGATTTCCATGCTTTCTTTGTTATCAAAGTAATAGTGTAGGATTTTCTTGTTTTCAGCGAAAACCTTGACCTCATTTGAATGGGTACGAGTGATAGTTTGATTCATCTTCCGTGTCTTGTTATTCAACTTTCAATCAATAAAGGAAATATTCATTCTCTTTTCATTCTCTCTTGCAGTGTCCCCTTTTTATCATCTTTGGATTTATATGGCATGAATATAGACCCGCGAGAGGATGTTCCTCCTGAGCTCGACGAGCAACATGGAAAGGGACACGCTCAGCCTAACATGGATGAATTAATTTCAATCAATTTAGGGACGGATGAATCACCTAAGATAATTAAAATTGGATCAACACTGTCACCACAAGAGAGAAAATCATTGGTAGAGGTTTTGAAAAAGAACATTGAAGCTTTCACATGGTCGTACCAAGATATGCCAGGCATTGACCCCGATATTGTACAACACTTCACTCCCACCAATCCGAATGTTAAACCGGTCAAGCAAAAACTGCGAAGAATGAAGCCAGAGTGGGCTTTGAAGATTAGAGATGAGATGATCAAGCAGATGAATGCCGGATTCTTGCAAGTGGTGGAATACCCGGAATGGCTAGCCAACATCGTCCCAATGCCTAAGAAGGATGGGAAGGTACGAATGTGCGTTGATTTCAGAGATCTCAATAAGGCGTATCCCAAGGATGATTTCCCTCTGCCACATATAGACATCCTAGTAGATAATACTGCTGGCCACGCACTCTTGTCTTTCATGGATGGCTTTTCGGGTTATAATCAGATCAAAATGGCTTCCCAAGACATGAAAAAAACAGCTTTCATTACACAATGGGGGACATTTTGTTATCGAGTTATGCCCTTCGGCCTTAAGAATGCTGGTACTACATACCAAAGGATGGCTACCACGTTGCTGCATGATTTGATTCACAAAGAGGTAGAAGTGTATGTAGATGACATGATCGTGAAGTCTGTAGATAGGGAAGGACATCTAGCCGTTTTGAAGAAGTTCTTTGAAAGAATCATCAAATACAAGCTGCGTCTGAACCCTCAGAAATGTGCCTTCGGAGTGACCGCTAGGAAGCTGCTCGGTTTCATGATCACGCAGAGAGGGATATAAGTAGATCTGGGGAAAATCAAAGCCATCATGGAGATGCAACCACCAAGAACGGAAAAGGAGATTCGAGGATATTTGGGAAGGATTCAGTTTATCAGTCGTTTCATAGCTCAGTTGACTACCGTCTGCGAGCCGATTTTCAAGTTGTTAAAGAAGAATGTATCGACTAAGTGGAATGAGGAATGTCAAGAGGCGTTTGATACCATCAAAAGGTATTTGAGCAATCCACCAATATTGGTTCCCCCGCGACAAGGTGAACCGTTGTTACTCTATTTAACGGTTACTGAAACCACGATGGGAGCCATGTTAGCTCAATATCTTGAAGAATCATTGAAAGAGAATGCCATCTACTACCTCAGCAAAAAGATGACGGATTATGAAGTGAATTATAGTGCTTTGGAAAAGACAAGCGTGGCATTGGTATGGGCAACTCAAAAGCTTCGTCATTACATGATGTCTTTCCAAGTACTTTTGATTAGCCGAATGGACCCATTGAAGTATCTTTTGGAAAAGCCTGCTTTGTCTTATAAAACAACGCGGTGGTTGTTGTTGTTATCAGAGTTCGACATTCAGTATGTGTTGTAAAAATCAGTGAAAGGAATAGCTATAGCAGAGCATCTGGCAGAATGTACTACTTCACAAGCAGACAATGTCAATCACTAGTTCCCAGACGAAAAAATCATTATTGTAGAGAAGAAGGTGTGGAAAGCGCACTTTGATGGAGCATTGAATAGGAAAGGATGTGGAATAGGAGTTTGTTTGGAAACGCCGGAGGATGTAATGATACCCGTGGCAGTGAAGCTAAACTTTAAGGACACCAACAATATTGCTGAATATGAGGCTTGCATCCTAGCCTTAGAGTCGGTATTGGCCTTGGGAGTAGAAGAACTTGAAATGTATGGGGATTCAGCCCTTATCATATGCCAAACTAGAGGAGAGTGGAAAACTAAGGATGAGAAGCTGTTGCCATATCATGATTAACTAGAGACATTGGTGAAAGAATTCCGTCAAATAAAATTCTTTTACCTGTCAAGGCAAAAGAACAAGTTTACAGATGCCTTAGCCACTCTAGCATCCATGGTAGAAATTCCAATGGAAGGGGGAGTAGCACCGATGATTATTGAATCTAGAGAAAAACCCATTTACTGTTGTGCACTAAGGGAAGGAGAACCGGATGACGGAAAACCGTGGTACCATGACATCCAGCAATACTTGGAAAAAGGGGAGTATCCATCGGAGGCGTCCTACGCCGATCGAAGAACTTTGAAAAGGTTGGCTAGTCAGTTTATCTTGTGCAGTGGGAAGTTATATAAGAGATTTTTTTACGGTGTCCATCTCTTATGTATAAAAGAAGATGAAGCAGAGCGGATCATTCAAGAAATACATGAAGGGGCTGGGGCTCCGCATATGAATGGGTATATACTTGCAAAGAAGATTCTGAGATTAGGGTACTATTGGTCTACCTTGGAAAGTGTTTGTTGTAAACATGTTAAGAAATGTCATAAGTGTCAAGTATTTGTAAGTGGTAAGCATCAACCATCCATGCCACTCACCACCATGTCATCACCATGGCCATTTGCAACATAGGGCATTGATATCATCGGCAAAATCACTCCTGCAGTCTCGAATGGGCACAAGTACATACTGGTAGCCATTGATTACTTTACCAAGTGGGTAGGAGCAGCGTCGTACAAGACCTTGAATGCTAAGCAGGTTGCCAAGTTCATCCAATGCAACATCATCTATCGGTATGGAGTGCCACGTGAGTTTATTTCGGATAATGGGCAGCACTTTCGAAAGGAAACCGAAGAGCTTCTTAAAAAATATGGCATAGTGCATCATCACTCCTCTCCTTATCGTCCGCAGACTAATGGAGCAGTAGAGGCAGCTAATAAGAATTTGAAGACGATTTTGAAGAAGACTACTGATACATATAATGATTGACACGAGAAGTTACCTCTGGCATTATGGGGCTATCGTACATCCATTAGGGCGTCAACTGGGGCTACGCCTTATTCATTAGTGAATGGAATAGAAGCAGTGTTACCAATTGAATTGGAGATACATTCACTAAGAGCAGCTATAGAAAGCTAATTAGCAGAAGTTGATTTGATGAAGAGCATATATGAACAGCTGTCGTTGATCGATGAAAAGAGACTAAGAGCTCTATACCATGTTCAAGGGTATCAAAGAAGGATAGCTCGAGCATTCAACAAAAGAGTTAAAAACAGGGGCTTAAAGAAAAGAGATTTGGTACTCAAAGAAATCAGAATGACAATTCATGATCTAAGAGGGAAGTTCAAGCCAAGCTGGGTGGGACCTTATATCATTAAAGAGATATTATCAGGTGGAGCCGTGCGTCTTATGGACATAGATGAGAATAAATTCTCTCAGCCTACTAACCTGGATCAATTGAAAAAGTATCATGTATAAAAGAAAATAATATAAAAAAAAAAACGCCCGCTAGGTAGAAAACCTGAAAAGGCTGCTTAGGCAAAAATTAGAGTAAGAGCTCGCTAGGTAGAAAACCTGCAAAGGCTACCTAGGCAAAAAGTAGAGCATCTAAAATAAAAAAAAAAAGTGAAAAATATTTTTCAATTAATCCAATGAACTACAAGGACCCGATTCTGCAAGCATTCAAAATAAGTCAAAGTTTTATGAAGAAAAGAAATATTCAAAGGATGGAGATATGTAGGCAGCCCATAAAGTTACCTTGGGTGCGGTCCAATTTCTTAAGGCAAAACAACTTAGTGTTTGATTTCAATTGTAATTGTTTGAAGTGATTTTTTCAAAACTAAAAAGATGAAATTCTTTTATTCATAAAATGAAGAGAAACCTTTTAAAGGTTTATTACATGCCATATGATCCTAATTTTGTTTATTCTAAAAAATAAAAGTACTAAAAGCATGGGAAATATGTTTCAAAATTCCGTCAAGTCCTTTGTTCCTTCCTTGAAGTTTCTTCAGAGTCATTATCTCTTCCTCTCTTGTAAAGTACTACTTGCAACATGTTAGGTGGAAGTGACAAAGTGTCCCCTTGATCATCAGATGAGAGACTTTCGATAAGTCCCGAAATCCTAGCCTTCCTTTCTTGTCCCCGAGCACCCACAGTTTGAGATAGCCATTGTCTATATGCCTTATCCAGTTCGAAAGGCCCATGAGAGAAAACAATGTGAGTTGTGTGTAATACAGATGGCCACCTTGACATCAAAACCTTCACCCCAGATGGAGAGATTGCCTTAGAAGTGTAAGTATGCTCTAGAAGAGATGGAATCGTCTGTTTGGTTCCCATTTGGCAAAGCAGTCGGGTTGCCCAATAAAAGGAAGTACGCTTCAATCCTACCAAGATCATTGCAAAATAACCTGGAGAATGTAGCAGATAATGACCAGAACAGCTCCAGTCATGCACATACCACTCAATGTCATCCCAAGAGAGGGTAGAAAGAAAAGTCAACCATTCTAGTAAGTTACGCTCTCGAGGAAGAGTAATAGCACGACGATGATAAGAAGCATGGTAAGAAGTACCAGTGGAAGGGGTAATGAATTTGAGCCTCTCAATTAGCCACATTTGCAGTAGAATGAGACTACATTCAAAAGGAACCTTGAGGTCGGAGTGCAGTTTGTCTAAACCATTTAGTGTTTCAGAAAGAACCATGGAAATCATGTTTTGAGATGCAGAAAGAGGTAAAACTAGTTCGCACAGTTCTAATGGAACTAGGAAAGAGCCGGTATAGAAAAAGAATTGACCAAGAAGGCATAAAACCAAAGCGTGTTGAACAGGCCGTGAAGTGGCAAATTGATTCAAGCCAGGGTGAAGAAAATAAGTAGCCAATTTTAGAAGATTGAGGTCAGTACCTTCGATGAATGCAGAGGTGTCCCCTTCAGTGATTCCAAGCAGAGAAGTGAGAGTTGGTGAGTATTTGCGCCGAATTTGTGGAAAGATGAAAGGTCCTTTAAGAGGAATGGATGTAATCATGCAGAATTCTTCCAATAGCGGGCATATTTGTTCAGTGCCAAAGTTGAAAACATGAGTTGTGGGATCCCAAAAGTGACTTGCGGCAATGAGGAATGTTGTTTCCATCTTGATTTGTTGAAAAGAGAAGAACGCGTTCAAGTTGAAGTGAGCGAACACCTTCTTGTCTTCCTTCGTCATTCTCGCCATAAATCTTTTCAAAACTTGGGGGAGAGCCTTCATGATGCTTAAAACTAATGAAGGATGGTTGTAGAGGCTGCTAAAAGGTTCTATTTCTAGGCCTAGGTCAAGTTTGAAGGGAAATTAGAAACCCAAAAGGACTGAAAATTGGAAACTGTCAAAAATAGGCAAAATAAGGCGGGCCACCTCGGTGACCGTCTTGGGCAGGACGCAGGGCCGGCCCTTGGCTTTTGCCAACTAAAGCAATTGCTTGATGCCCCCAATTTTAAAGGGCCCCAAATTTTATTATTATTATTTATTTGATATGGGATTTAAATTTTTTATTTAGGATTTTAATTTAGGAATTAGGACTTTATATTTGCTTGGTATTATAGTATATTAGCCCTTTGTTATGAAAATGAGATTTTTAGATTTTGATTTAGGAGTTTAGACGTGCTTTTGTATTAGCTTCGTATTACTATTTTTTTTTTAATCGAAACATTATCATATAAGAAATAAATTTTGACATATAAACACTGAAAATTTCTAATGAATTTTTTAGAGAAGTAAATTGATTTTTAATTTCTTTCTTGTTTTAGATTTGATCATATATTTATGCCCTCCTAGTAGAAAGTATATTTCTGGACATGAAAAGAGGAAAAAGAAGCAAAAAATATAAGAATTTATTCAATCTCAAGCAAAAGCTCTTGACAAGTTTATTGCTAGTAATAAACAAACAGATGCTTCAAGTTTAATTGAAGAAGTTTTGACTGAAAAATATTAGAATGTGACTGAGAATGAAAACTTTGTGGATGAAGATAGTGAAATTGAGCCGGTATGTTTTTCTATTCAATCTCTTTTTTTGTAATTGTATTTTCTTTTACTAAATGATTATAGAAATGATATGCACCATCAAACTTTGTATGTGTACTAACAAATACAATAATTATGTACTACGTCGGGCCCCATTTAGGAAGTTCGCTTAGGGACCCCTAAATCTCAGGGCCGGCCCTGGAAGAACGGCCAACCGTCCTGGGCAGGACGGCCAACCGTCCTGGGCAGGACGGCCAACCGTCCTGGCTTGGACCGTCACCTGGATGTGGCTGGCCAATTTTGCCAATTTTGACTTTTTTCCAAGTTTTCGTGCGTTCGGGGCCCCGATTTTGACTTTTGTTGGTTATTTGTTGCTATTTACAAGTTTCAAAACATTGGTATTAGTTCAATCATGATCAAAAGTGAGAGAATTGATAGCAATGAACATGTTTTTAACAGTGTACATACACTCTAAAAGGGAGAAAAATTGTTTTGAGCACAAATGGTTTCCAAACAAAACCCCATGTTCTCTTGAAAGTTAATCAGTGTCTTCGAGAGCTCCTCCTTACACCTCGACTAGATCCCTCTCCAGCTGAAGAATGACGTGGTGGGTCAAGTGCCTAAAACAGTATTCACAGTTAGCATGGATTGTGAAAAGGATAGAAGATGGGTTTTGAATGTGATTTGAGACTACCTGGTGATGAGTAAGAGCGGAGGTCCTCAAGCTCATCCTACGGAGGTCACGCCTCAAGGCAGTAGAGAAATCGATGTAATCCTGGCAATACTCTCGAGGGACCTGTCAGAAAAGAATGATGTTGGTGTATCTGTGGGCATGCATGTGCAGCTATTTGATTCAGTGGAAGATTACCTGCTCATAGGAAAGGTCTATATGGTATCCCTCATTAACCGTGGGGTGAGAAATAGCAGAAAACACGAAGTTATCTTCTACTATCAGTTCGATGTTCCAATCTGCGGGTTGCAAGATAGGATGTCTATTTGTGTCTTGATCATCATCCTTCACCATGCCACTAGCAGTAGCTCCAGAACTCTGACCTCGAGAGCGACGACCCTGTTGAGATAAGTATGAAGTTTTATGAAAGATTTTATAGAGGTGAAGAGAAATACTTTACATACCCTCTCAAGCAACTCTCCAGTCGCTAAGGGACGCATCAAGAATTGCTGGCAAAAGATCTCATAGTTCCCGTCAGGAAAAAGGAAAGCAGAAAGATCCACTCCTCTCATGGACTCTAGCAGGACATCGCCCTTCATCTTATTTGTATGACGCATGTTTACAGAAGGTAGAAGAGGCACCTTGGCTTCATTAATGTTCCCATAGACTTGGCGACAAACTCTCTCGCCCAAGTACCAGTACCTGCCAGAAGGTCCCTCAAATAGAATTCGCCTATGTGTCAGGAGTACACTCTGTGCATGAGGAGGAGCCAAAGAAGTCCTCCAAGTGCCCCATGGGTTCCAGTTCACCTGAAGATTAAGAGAAGTGTGAGAGCTGAACTTGAAGGATTTGAGTGAGAGAGAATTTGTTAAGGTTTTACCTGTTCCGCGGTGAGACTAGCAATGATGGCCTTGGCAGAAGCATAGTCATATCTGTTAAAGTTGGATTTTCGTCTATTGGAAAGATGAAAGCGAGCTAGAAATGGCCAATGGTTCATCCCTTCTTTTAAGAGAGGACAACCAAGACCCAAGTAAATGAAAGCCCACACCTGCATGAGAAAAAGGTCAGAAAATTGATATAGAGAGATTCTGTCAGAAGAACATTGGGTGAAATCAGTACCTGCCATATGAAAGCCAAACCGCTGAAGTCTTGAGCAGCATCTCGTGATTTATCGCTCATGGAGCAATACATAGTCGCTAATGCCGCTCCACCCCAGTCGTACAGGTGAACTCTCTAAGAAGCCTAGAGGAGCTATGTCTTGCGTACCCGCAAACAAAGTGCATGAAATCAGATATAAGATGAAAGCTCGGGCAATATCTTCGGGATCCCCTCCCTCTTCCTCAACTTGAGTGCCAAAATGATTATAGAGCCAAGAGCGCTTGACTCCCTTTTTGGTTAAAGAAAAGTCTTTGACACCCAGGATGTTTTGCAAGTACTCTTCGTCGATATGAGCTTCTTCGTAAAAGGCGAGTGGCTTGCCTCCAATAGGAAGTCCAGTGATCATAGTGAAGTCGAGTGGGGTCTTGATCATTTTCCCAAACCCGAAGTGGAAGGTGTTGATGGTGTCCCACCAAAGTTCAGAAAGGGCCAGCATAGCCATCCTATCCATGTTATCAAGCCAAAGGGAATCCAAAAAGAACTTGAAGCCCGCCTGCTCCACAATGGCTTTTGCTTGAGGTTGGCAAGTTTCCATTAAATCCCACCATTTGATTAGGTTGCCCAAGGAATAGCATGTGCGGATTTCGAAATTGGGCTGCACAAACATATTTGTGTTATATTTTCATCGAAGGGAAATGTTATTCTTGTATGACTTTTGATTCAAATGTAATGCAAACATGGTTATTGATTTACATATCATAAGATGAAGTAAAATTTATGCTTTGAATGAGCCAAAAATGATCAAATACATTTTTAAAAGGTTTTCTGCAAAAGATGTGTGCATATCAAACGACACAATTTATTATCAAGAGCATGTTTGGTGTCACCAAAATCAAAAGCCTCTCAATTTTAAAATTGATGGAGTTTTAATCAAATTGAGTGTCATAGAAAATTTTTGGAATACTTTACATGTCATGAAATGACCTTTTTAAAGAGAAAATGGAAAATGGTGTCACTTGGGCATTTTATCAAACATGTGATGTGCATATTTTCAAAATGATACTTTCAAAGATGTTTGATCATGGAAAATATTTTCTAAAATCCTACAAAAATCATTGAAACATGATTAGGATATGTTTGATTTGAAAAATCAAAGTTTACTTCATTGAAGCATTTCATCAAACACTTGGTGTGCACCATTGATATGCTTGTGAAGCAATGAAATGGGGCTTCCATGTTTTTCCAAAGGTTATTATGATATGAAAGCAACAATCATAACATGCAAACAAGCATTTCAATTTAATCAATCACATGTGGATCAAAAGTTATTGACGAGATCTAACTTACATTTTCCTTGGAGTGAATATACGAAAGATGTGTTCGAGGCTCTGAGAGTAAAGATGGTGGATGAGAGTCCCCATATGATGGTGCTTTATATCTAGCTTTGACTTCCAAGTATAGGTATTTTGAATAAGGTGGAGGAGATTGACTACTAGCCATTTTTGAAGAAAATCAAGTATGTGAGAAGTGGAAAGGTTCACACCAAATGGAAGCAAGTTGAAGAACTTGAGAAGATGAAGACGATTTTGTGATTGACAAAGGTGCAAACCAAAGATTTGGTTGAGTATGTATGGATTGAGGATCAAAAGTTAGGGTTTTGAAGCAAAACCAAGTTGGAAAGTTGCTTAGAATGAGCATGAGAGAAAACACACATGAGCATATGGGGTTTTTAAAGCAAAAAATTTTTGGGTCACACATGGTGACCGTCCTAGCTAAGACGGCCAACACTCCAGCCCAGGACGACTAGTCGTCCAGGATAGGGTGGCCACCAGTGCTCCCCTTTTGATTTTCCCCCATTTTTGGTTTTTGGTTCGAATTTTCTCAAAATTGGTTCATGTTTTGCATAAAAATTATTTCTCAATGATGATTTTGAATGATAATTTTGAAATGATGATTTTGGAAAACATTTTATATGGGAGATGTACCATATGAACGATAATGATTGGAAATTGTTTTATGTGAGACATAAAATAATGAGTTTGAATTATTTTATGTGAGACATAGAACGATGAATTTGAAATTGTTTTATGTGAAATATAAAATAATGATTTCTTATATGGGAGATGTACCATATAAATAAGAAATTTTTTTGAAAACAATTCATAGAGGAGATGTGCCATATAAATAATGATTGTGAAATATTTTATGTGAGAGAAGTATCACATAAAATAATGATTTGAAGGTATCTTATGAGAGAGAAGTATCACATAAAATGACGATTTGAATGTGTTTATCACATAAAATGATGATTTATTTTGTGAAGTGCGTGAGATGATGGAAAATATACATGAAATGTATATAAGAATGATGTTAAATGATATCGGTGATATTGTGGAATGTACATGTTGGTGATGACATGAAGTTATCTAAAGAGTATTGGCAAACCTTAAGATAATTGGAAATGAGTTTTCCAAGAAGAGTCATTGACTCCAAGATAATTGGAAGTGTGATTTCCAAGAAGGACTACGGTCCCTTAAGATAATTGGAAAATGAGTTTTCCAAGAAGAGTCGTTGACTCCAAGGATGATATAATTGGAAGTGAGACTTCTAAGAATTATTTCAATTCCAAGCTTATTTGGGAAGTAGATTCCTGAGAATGATAATAATGTCAATCTTTGAGAGAAGTTGGTTTGATTATCCCTCTTTTGTTGTGGCAAAAATATGATGTCATTTTGTTTCGTTGGTATTACATGACGAAGCCATGAAACACCAACGAGGGGCTTCTGTGGACACCCCATTTTTACTAATTATTTTTTCATATGTTTATGCAAATGACTAACTTGAATAGTTGATCATTTGGTGGAAAATTGGGCTTGTAAAGACCTAGTTTCCAAAATTTCCCTTTTTCGGATAGAAGGGACAATTCATTATTTCATGTGTACATTTGGATTGGAATCAATCCATTTGTATTGCATTTGACTTTTGAGGTGTTTTAGAACATCCTTGTAAATTTTCATGACATTCTAATGAGAGCTCGATAGGTAATTAGGGTTTTTGTGACTTGAGGGACATTTTCGTCCTTTTTCTCGTATAATTTCCGAATGACCTCCGAATTCGAAACGGATTGTTTCATGAGGTTTATATGGATGTATGGAGTGTATTTGGAGTGTCAATTGAACTTTTGAATGGTTAAAATGGATTCGCCTAAAATTGATCCTATGGGCAAGAATGAGTCAAATTAAGGTTTTATTCAAATTGACTGTAAATTGATCGTTTTCACCAAAATCAAAGATTTCCAAAATATATTTTCAAGTACCAATTTCATAATAAAACCATGTTTTTAGAAGTGATTCAAGCCTAATTGATCAATTTTATAAAACAAGGAATTGTCATATGACCAATTTTGGCACAACTAGGTCAATAGGCTAGTTTTTTGCTAAAACCCTTGACCATGGTCAGGTATTTTTGATTCAAAAACCTTCTAAAAATGTAGAGGATCAAAACACGGTCGTTTTGACACATTGAATCATCGATTTTGGATTCAAATTGAGCAAAATATGGCAAAAATACTAAAATCCCTTGAAAATTGGGGAAAATTGGGGAAGTGACCATGGTGACCGTCCTAGCTAGGACGGCCAGCCGTCCAGGCCAGGACGGCCATCAGGATGTGTAGACATCCATTTTTGACCATGAGTATGGTCATGAATGGTTGCCTGTGTTTAGAGGTGAAATAGGGTGTCAAAACCCTAAGTTTCCAGTTTTACCCTTTTTGGGTAATTAGATAGAGGTCATTATCACATGTAGGTTTTTAGGTCAGATTGAGTCGGTTCTTTTTGCATTAGGTTTTTAGAGAGTCTAGGAGCATCCCTGCAAAATCCCATGGCATTCCGAGCCAAGCTTGATAGAAAATAAGACTTTTTGTGACCGAGGGGCAGTTTTGTCCTTTGAATCACAAAAGCCCTGAATGACTGTCGATCTTATCTCGAATGGTCTTGAAGCTTTGGCATATATATTTAAAGTGTGTTTTGTAGCTAAGTTGATCAGTGGAAAGGTCTGTTGAGCCTTCTGGCTCATGTTTTGCTCTTAAAGCCCAAAAAGCCCTTTCAAGCCCTGATTAGGGTTTCGACCAGAAATAACCTTGATTCGATATTTTTATCAAACCAAAGCCTTCAAAGGCTTCAAAACACTTTCCTAAAACATTTTAAAACTTTTTTCAAGAAGAAAAAATGATTCAAAAGCAATCGGTTAGCAAATTTCAAAACCCTGATTTGGGCCCGGCAGGTCCTAAATAGCTAATCGGTCAATTTTTCCCTAAACCTTTGACCTTGGTCAATGAATTTTCACTTCAAACACTTCGTAAAACATGGAGAATCGAATCACGATCGTTTCGGCGCTTGAATCGTCAAATTTGGACTTAAAACGGGCCCGAAAAGCTGAAAAAAGCCGAAACCTAGTCAAAACGGGCTGAGATAGGCCCACATAGCCCAAAATGGACATGAGGGATGGATGACCGTCCAACAAGGGACGGCAAACCTTCCCAAGGTGGATGGTAGTCGATCCTTTTTGCCAATAAATGCATTTTTCAGAGTTTTTTTCTGCCCGGGACTCTTCCAAGCCCTGCCATGTGTCCAGTTCGGCCATGGGGGACTTTGGATGAGTTCAAACACCTTAGAAGGCTGATTTTGAGCCCTTGGATCATTCTTGAGAGATTCAAACTCAACCATTGATCAAACTCAGGCCTCCCTATAAATAGAGGGCCCTGAAATCAGTTTCAACACACAGAAAAAAGCTTTAGAGTGCTAGCTTGGAGAGTAGAGGCTTGAGCAATTACACAAGCTTCCCCTATAGCACTCTAGCTTAAGTTTTAAAGTCCTTGAGGTCCTTGGAGTCCTTGGAGCTTGAGGAGAAGGCTTAGAGCTTGAGGAGAAGGCTTGGAGCTTGAAGGCTTGAAGGCAGAGGTTAGTTTTCTTTTCTTCTTCTTCTTCTTCTTCTTCTTTAATCATGCTAGGTTAGGTTTTTATTTCCTTAGTATACATAGGATTTATTTTATTAGTATGCATGCATAGGATATAGTTCATTGTTAGCATGCATATTATAGGTTCCATATTTCTTTAGTATGCATGATAGGCTAGTTTATCTTTAAATATGTATGCATATTTCTCTTCCTTTATTTTTCTTTAGTCCTACCATATTAGGATTGGATATTTAGAATTAGGTTCATACATGTTTAAGTCTTTTAGGTTAGTAATCATGTTAGGTTAATTTTAAAATCACATGTTAGTATTTTTAGGATAGACTTGTGTTGTTCATAGTAGGTTGTTAATCTATCTAAGTTTAGTAGTAGTATCATAGTTTATTTTTATCATTTGGGATGTTTGATTGATATATAAAAATATGTTCGAGGGAGCATGCAAAGGTGAGTCCCTTCCCTTGTGGTTAAATACTATGTATGATGATAGTTTTAATATGCATATTAGGTTGCATTTAGTGCATTCTTTTACTATTTTTATTCATTGTTTTTAGGGTTTTAAATACACTTTTTGATCACTTTCAAATCTGTCCATGGGTTTAAAGTGACCTAAAAGTGCATTAAAACTCATTTTTTAGGCTTAAATCAACTTAGAAACATGCCTAGGTTCTCATAGCTAACTTAGATTTGCATTTAGGACATTTTCATGCATTGTTTACACTTTTGATTATATTTCTTATTTATTTTTCAGCATGCATATCATAGTATTTTAGGTATTTAGACTAACCTAGGATTAGTTAGAAACACTAGGATTAGGGGGGTCACTTGACCCCACTTAGGACTCTTCTTTGTTGTAAGAATTACAATAAGAATAGAGTTCTATTTTACCTAGGATTCTACTTCGAGAACAATTCTAAAAGTGATTTTGAAAGAATTCGAAAATGGAATGAAATTTCATCTCTCATAACAAGTGTTTTGATCAAACTCAAACTCTCGAAGCTAGAGTCCAAGATAAGATAGAATATCTACGATTATGTGGTTTATTACAATAGGAAAGTCCTATGTAATCGAACTACGTGAACTTTGATCTTTGTCAAGCAATTGATAAGGTATGTAGGCAATCAATAGGGTGCAAGTCCAATTTTAGGTTGACTCTTGTCTCCTAAGATCATTAGGTTTTTTTTATTCTTTCTTTTATTATTTATTATTATTATCTAGTATTATATACTATTTTCTTGGTTGATTAGATATGCTAGGATTATCATGATAAGATTTTGAATAAGCCCAATAGTAATTAGGAGACCTTTAATTAGGGCGAAATGGGTGCCTACAATGAATTCCTTGGAACCTTCCCACTTCGTAACCTAGCCCCCGAATCCAACTTTGATTCAAAAGACCATGCTTTTCCAAAATATGGGGTCAATGATTTATTGAAAATAAAACTCTTTTTGTGGTTTCCTTGTTCCCTAAAAATAAGGTGGCGACTCCTAGTTTTTTATAAAATCTCATCCCCTTTTTAAAAACCCAATCTTGAGTGGATAATAGAGAAGGATAATAGAGAAGGATAAATCGAGACGGATAAACATCATCCACAATCCACTCAAGATACACCCCCCAAAAGTGAACGAGAGGCCTCCCGATTCAGGTTGGCTGGTTCACAGGATGCTCGGGTTCATTTTGTGAGTTTGGAAAGTTTAAGACTTTCCCACTTATTTTGGCCGACTTTGCTCGACTTTTTGGAATAAATTCGAACTTGTTTTAGTATGTAAACCCTATGATGAATTATTCTAAGCCCTAGGATGATTTTTAGATGGATTAATCCCAACCATTCAAGGTTTTAAACCCTAACTCTATAAATAAACCATGATAGAGTTAATGGGAGAAAAAGGTTAGGGAGAGGCTACAGATCTAAGGATCATTTTGGTTCATCATTTTTGGAGGAGAGAACTAGAGTGAAGAGTGAGAGAAGAAGAACCATAAGCTTGGAGTTGAAGGAGATTAATCAAAGAGAAGAAAGAGAGGTAAGTGTCCTATCATTAATTGAATAGTCTTTTCTCACTTGTTCATGCATGATAGTATAGTATTAGTTTGAGTTTGATTGTTTTGTAATCTGTTAAATATATATACATGATTAGAATAGGATGTATTTTTAATATAGGGCAATAATATGTTCAATATGCTTAGGAGTAGTTTTGTTGTGATTTTTTTATGAATAAGCATGTTTAGGGTTAGTTTCATTATGATTTTATGTTAGCAAGCATGATAGGATGTCTTTCATATCGATTTTATGTGATTAGATATGTTTAGGGTTAGTTTCATTGTGATTTTATGTAAGTAAGCATGATTAGGGTTATCGTTATGATTTTATGTGAGTAAGCATGTTTAGGGTTAGTTTTTGTTATAATTTTATGTTTAGGATGAGTCTTTTATTGTTATTTTATGTACGCGAGCATGCCTAGAGTAAGTATTGATATGTTACATAATTATAGGAATCTTGTGGTGTTTATTTGATAACCATATGATATTAATTGTTATGTGAATATGTTGATGGATTATTCTTGATATGTGATGAGTCATAAGTCAATTTTTATGCTTTTTATTATTATTTAAACATTCGATATGGATCCGTTGTTTTGAATATATAAATTGTGTACGAGGGAACGTGCAAAGGTAAGATCCTCCCCTTGTGTTTATAATAATCGTTTAAAGCATTCTTTTTTGTTAGTTCTTGATATGTTCTTGCATAGTATTTTAGTCAAGCATGTTAGATTGTATGCTAGGATGTTTATTTGTCATTTTCATGAATTAATAATGATTTTTAGGCTATTTAAAGTATATATTCAAATCTGTCTAGATTTGAATACATACTTTAAAATGGCTTAATTATCATTTTAAGCCATGTTTTGCATGATTTTTGTAGTTTATCTTGTAGTATATTCACGTAGAATGCATGCTAGGTCATTGTCATGATTTTTATTTCTTCTTTTTAAGGTTTTCAGAATGGTTTAAGGTTCATATTCAAATTTGTCCAGATTTGTTTATGTCCTTAAATCACCTCTAAAAATCATTTTAGGATCAAATCTTACTTAGAAATATGCCTAGGATCACATAGTAAAATTAGTGTGCATTTAGGAGCATTTTCATGCATTGTTAGAATTAATATCATGCATATTTGTTTGGTTTTTTTAAAGATAATCGATCAGGTACTATATTTTATCAAATATTTGCGACTGAATCAAATATATGTAGTTCGATATATATTTATAAGTCACAGCAATATTAATGTGAGTCTCATATTTTGAGAAACCAACTATTGCATAAGATAATCTTCTTATGTATGTTAAGCACACTAAAAATCACAATAATCGAACCGTCAGATTTTAAAAAGGGTCAAGTTTCCCTTACATCCTATTTCTCGTGTTTTGTCATTTATACCAAAAATTACAGTGATCAATTTTAAGAAATCTCACTAAAAAAAACTGCGATGTTTCTAATTAAAATAATTTTTTCACGGTGCCATTTTTCAGAAACCAACCGTTAGATCACTAATTTTTGGCATAAATGACATACACGAGAAACTATCTTATCCAACAATTTGTTTCTCAAAATATTCGATTCACATATGTGTTTTGAAAATAGGGTGTAGGCCGGTATAGACGTACGTAAAACAGGATGCAAAAAAAGGAATTTGTCCCTTTTAAAAAATATCACTGTAAAACTGTGATGTACTTTATAGCTAATAACAAATATAATAGTTCATTGGATCACTATGACAGTCTATACGTTGTTGTTTTGAGAACAAGAGGTAGAAATAGTGGTAAAAAAGAACATTAAAGGAACTCAACCCTTTATATTTCAAGTTTCTTTAATTTAGTTGAAGAATTTTGTATAAAGTTTCAAATTTAATTTCTTAATATACATAAAACGTAGTACTTATAACCTCAATTTGATTCTGCTATATATGAAGAGTTTTAAGCTAGGTTAAACTTCCACATCAACTAATCAATTAATCCTGCATGGTTTTAAGAAGTAGAATAACGTACTATATATATATATATATATATATATATATATATATATATATATATATATAATACAGACCAATTAATGACTTTCCAACCTAGCTATATATCTCTCAAGCTACAACAATGACAATTATTGTCTTAGTGTTAATCCATATTTTAACTCCAGCCAATAAATGGCAGACATGTGTCGGAATACGGAAGGAGACAAATTATGAATTAAATTCATAATAAAGAAGCCGTTAAGGATTAAAATTCGGGGAAAAGTGATAGAAATAAAGAGATAAATATTTAAAAGATAAGATAAATAAAGGGATAATGATGCTATGGTTATCTTATACTAAATAAATATTAATCTCATAAGTTAAACAATTATCAAAGACTGACAGGTGATAGAAGAGTTCGAGGTACATTGAGTCACTTGGGATTAAAAGTTTTTCCTATCTGGAGGATGATCATCAAGCTCGAAAAGGAGTCTATTGAGATTGGTGAATTTGCATAAAGAAGAAATCTAATGAGGAAAAGAAATAATGCAGAGTCTGAAGCTAAGAAGAAGACTGTGAACAAGTCTATAAATAAAGATATCAGAGGCGAAGTGAAGGACATCTCAAACATATACAACAGCTTCAAAGCTTTTTTCTTTCACAGAAATTTGTTTAAGAACCCTATTGCTGTTTGGCCGAGTTATGAAAGAAAGTGATCAAGGAGGATTCACAGTGGAAGACATGATAAAAATTTTATAAAATTGAATCCTTCTATTTTAGGGTTAAGTGGACTTAGTGCTAGCATGCACTAATCCCTATGTATTTATAGGCAAATACTAGGGTTTCTAATTTGCAACTTGGTCCTCTCCAATTAACTATTAATTAAAGAGACCATATAAGTTACATAAATTAGAAACTTACCCCTCTTATAAATTAAAGAGCTCTATTGTGTCTTTTTGTGTGTGACCCTTTGAGTTCACCCCAACCTAGTAGTGGACAGGGATATCTCAATGTCTCCTATAAATAGAAACTTTCTATTTATGGTTCAATTGGAACAATTCCAATTTTACCCTCAATGATAACACTTTATCATTAGGTCTTCACTAGTCATGAGTGACATCTATCAACATATCATGACGTACCCTAGGTGTGGGTGAATAGTAGAACAAAATGAACCCTTCATGTTACTTAATCCTTCATCCCCTAATGTCACTGTTAAGATAATTAGGTATGGTTATAAGTCAAACCATATATGCATGATGAAAATTACATCATGATGTACCCTATGTGTGGGAACGAATTGGTTTGGTTACAATTGTAGCATATATGCATGATAGAAATTATAGTGCATGCTTAATTAACGTGGATTAATATATATTTCATTTTTAAGAATAATCCTTAAAAATTATGGTATATAATTAAATGTAATCACTTTTATTGCAAATAGGACTAAAAAGTTTTGATTCAACCCAAGAGCTCAACGTAAAATAAGTCACTCGCCTGATTGTCAAGCAATTAACAATAATGATTAAGCAAAAAGGTCTAAAAAAAATAAAAATAAATAAATAAAAGGTCAGTGGCAAACAAAGAAAACCCCTTGTTTTTCAATAAAATATAAAAATAATTCACACCCCTTTTTTAATTTGCAATATATATTCCGCTCCATAACCCACTTCTTCTTCTAAAAGGAGATGGAATCCCAACACTAGGAGAGCTAAAATGAGCCTATCCAGATCTGAAAAAGCTTTACTCTAAAGCTTTTGTGTTGGTGCTTTTCAACAAAAGCACTCTTGGAGCTGAAGAAACTTCTTCTTCATCTTCATCTCCCAATCTCTAAATTTTCCTTTAGCAAAACACTTGCACTTGTTTCCACCATTCGGAGGCCACTTTCACATTTTTTGTATCCTGCACTAGATAGTAATGAAATACTCTTTTAAGAGTATTCATCCACTCAATCAACTCATTGGAATCAAAACTTCCATAAAAATAAGGATTTTCTTCTTGAATATATATGATATTCCATACTCCAATTTGGATTTAGAGACTTCACACATTTCACTAAGAGAGTGGAAGTGTTGTACTTTCTCTATGAGTACGGCAATTTGCCCTCTCAATTCAACAATTTCATCATTTCTTCCCATATTCAGTTGCTGTCCCTTATTTCCTCCCACCAGAAAATTGTTTCCAAATTCTTCTCCATAGTTCTTTTGGTTTCCCTTATCTCTTCCTCTTCTTCCTCTACCTCTCTAGGCCATTTTAGCAAACACTTAGGCTTCAAACAATTCAACCACAGCATTGGTAAATCAGTTATCGCTCAATAGACCGTACCACAAATTAAATCAGTTCACAGCAGCAACAAAGAGTATTTCAAGAAGAAAATCCTGCCAATTAGACACTTCTTTAGCAGTAAACCACGTCAATAGAATCAACACAGCAAGTTAAAGCATAGCCAACAATGGAATGTCAGTCTTGACAGTAACCAAACTCCAACACAATTAACAAAATAGATCCAAATCACCTGTCTCGTCACACGCAATTCTGACTTGATGAAGCTGATAAAAAAGGCTAATAAAAATCAAGAAATTGGTGGTATAGAAATTGTGATCCGTAACGAGGGCAGTTCATTGCTAGAATGTTGAAGCAGATTACTCCTATGTGAAATGGCCAAGTTATCAAAACAATGGCAGTTCGTGAGAGCTTATGTTTCAGCATGGACATTGAGGTTAAGAATGTTAGTCTGAAAGGAGATGCACAAGTTGTGATTGACTGTATGAACATGAAAGGAACTTGAATTGAGGAGATTACCACTATTTGTGAAGATTAAAGCAGGGAAGCGATTGTTTTCAGTTCCTAGACTATGTAATCGAGTTGCTGTTGCTTTGGTTAAGCATGCTGTTAGTGTGGAAGACTTTTGTTTGGCTAGAGATTCCACCTGATTGGTTAATCCCATTTTGATGGAGGATTTACCAAACTATTCATGTATGATATACCTATCTATACATGTATGATGTAACGTTTCTTTCTGAAATCAGAAATATTCCTTTGATTGGTCCAAAAAAAAAAAAAAAAAACACCTGGGATGTGATGTTATTTAGAAAACAGAGAAAAGGTCTTTATATTCTCTAGAAATCTAATGCCCTTTACTTCATTGGTAATGTTAAAATACTAGCTAAATGTTAGGAGAAAATACTTAACTCAACCACTCACAACAACAATTACAAAGAAAGAATCAAGGAACAAAAAAGAAAAATGCAACACAAAACATTTACATGGTTCCCTCAATTTTAGGTACATCCACGTCTTGCACCTGATTCACCCTGAGGCATAAAAGAGAGGATACACTAGAAGAGCCTAACAAACTATACATACCCTCATAACAAATTATGGTTAACATAGCATCATAGGAAAATATAAAACCAAAAAAAACAAAAAAAAACTCTAAGATCGTATGGACATTATACTTTTCCCTCAGGAGCCTTGGATCCAGAAACCCCAAGCCTACCTGTTGAACTAGTGTAATCAAGTTCCATATAACATAACCTAAAGGTACAATTATCCAAAAGGATGTCTGTTCTAGGAAAACTCTACTGATGAGAATCGAATGGAAAGGCTCCATTTTGTAGCATCCATTTTTAGTAACAAAACCTTACTATCTGCTTCAATTCTCATCTTCATATCCAAGTATTCCCAATGAGTTCATTCTAGAGCTCGAAGTTCTCCAAGTTTATGTTCGCTCACTTTTTCTCAGCCTCAACCAGGAGCAGTTTCGTGACTGGACTTTTTATATTGTGAAACATTTCAGTACTTCAGCAATGGCAATGCATTTCAACCCTTAACTTCTTTCTTGCATAATCAACTCATGCTTAATTGGAACATTTTTGCCTCTACCTGTATAATTCTCACAATGCTCTTTAATTCATCAAATGTAGTTTCCTCTTGATCACCGCTCTATTATTCTAAGTGCGCAATGTTTTTACCATTTTCTATCAAAATTGGAACTTGGAAGTACACCAGCAGGCGCCATCTGTTTCCAATTGAGGAGACTTTTCTGAATAAATTGATTTTTTCTATATGGCTTCTTGCCTCAGCCGACCAATTCCATTGCTCCTTTCTACTTGGTTCTTTCACTATTCCTTCCCAGATATAATATAGGAGTATTGCCAATCTTACTTCCTGCAAATTATAAGAAAGGATGTTTATGTTGCAGAATTTCATAGAGCTCATTTCCGGGAAACAGGAAATCCCATTCACATTGATAAATTTAAGGTAATATAAAAATCCCTTGCTGGCATTTCAACAATCACAAAACATTTCACTACAAGGAATGACACCATTGATTCAAAATGACAAGAGCAACACTGACATATCACATAAGCAAGCAGAATGTGTAAAGATTTAACAGTCAAAATAACAGACAGCAAAGTCAAAACTAGTCTTAATATTCAGCTGATCGATATTTCAAATGGTCTTTGTTGTCCAAGAAATATAGTGTCTGTAGAAAACATTAAGTTTTTCTAGTCAATGTCATATGCATGACAGTGGTCTGTTGAAGCACTGCAGCTATTGCAAAAAGGAAACTTAACAGTCTACAAATCTAAGTAGACAATATCTAATTACTGTCGAGACTCAGTTTCACTAGTCAACAACCCCGTGTGGCGATGCAAATTAGCAAACAGCTAAGTTGAAAAATAAATGTAGTGAATGCACAACAGAATGCCAAATTTTTACATGGTTCAGCAAAATTCCTTATGTCTATGGTGCCTAGCAGCACGATTTTCACTATATAGAAATTGAGGGCTCATAAGAGATCTACTCTCCCATTTTGCTTATAAAGTTTCCGGCTGCACAACTATAGGCTTAATGCATTACAGGTGTTAATCAAAGAAAATAAGAAAGAAGAGAGATGGAGATATTTGACGATTCCTCCTCTTGCAAGAACAATCAAATAATTCAAACTTTTTACTCTATCTAAATCTTCACTTGCTCTCTTTTCCCCTACTAAAGGAAATGGGAAAAGTCTAGTGGAAAAAGCTCCAAGTTGGTTGGGAAGACCACTTGAAAATGCCTAGAGGCTTGAACCCACACAACAATTACAGGAATTACAGCTCTAGCAGTGCTGTCCACATGCCCTTAGCTTAGATAATGAGCAAGAGAGGCACTTTGTATAGAGTTTAAACACGTTGGATGGAGGTAAGGCTTAATTCTTTTCTTCTATTTTTTTGTAAAAACTTATACCGAAAAATGCATCAAACTAAATAAATAAACAAATAAATAAATGTGTTCTGCATTGTCCTTTAGATGCTATGATTTAAGCTCATTTGCGGAGCAAAACTAAATAAGAAAATCAAGTTCTATATGGATTCTCTATCTTGCTTAGAATATTATGGTCAATACCAATTTAGGAATTTTATCAAACAGAGAAGAATACGAGTATAAAGAGATACAGAGCAAGAGAGAGATAATAACATACCTGATCAGAGGTCTTTGACAATACTCGCTGAGCAGCAGTCATTTCCAAAAGACACAGTTTAGAGGTGATGGATGGTGGTGCACTATTGCAAGAGAGGTGAGGTAGTGAGAGAGTTGGTAACATAAAAAATTAGATTCCTCCACCCCCTTAATTCCTTCATATTCATTTTTACACCCACTTTCCTGCACAACAAAACAAGGAAAGATAAAAGACCTCAATTTATCCTTATTTTCTTAAGATTCTGAGAACCAAACAAAGCGTAAGTGTATTAATCTGTTTACCATTCGCAGTTCTTTGCAACAATTTTCTTTTCCTCCGTTCCTTTATTAACTTTCCCTTTGCGAAATGCAATAACTTTACTTGGGGTGCGATTGCTAGATACAATATCTAGATAGCCACTGAAGCCCAATCTCTGCAAAAAAATTCCCTGTTTGGAGTAGCCAGAGAAGAATAACATAAGCAGAAATTAATGCAATCTTAAACCCTCTAACTCCCCTTACCTGAGAGCACTAGGCCTACTTATCCATCAAACTTATAGCCACGGCATCACAGCTCTGCTTACCTGAGAGAATTAGGCCTACTTTTTCTCAAGAACTGACTAGTATTTATGAAATACAAACATGCTTTATGTTACATAGGCCTTTACAAACTTCCAAATAATCAACCAACAAGGGTTTGTGTTTCAAAGCAAGATCTGAAAGGATAAATCCACTTTACAACATGGGATTGGGATTTAAGAAATTAAATGCAAGTTGAGATAACAAAAACTCTCAATGTCAGGAACTTAAAAAGGTTTGTTGTGTTACCTGAACTGTATAAAACACAAATGCAGCTACTTAATCCCTTGGCTTGACTACTTTCACAAGGGCCGAGCCCAGTGGAGCAGCTCCTTGCTTTGGCTGCAAATTTGGTTTCCTCCTCAACTGTCATTGTGATCTTTCCTGATCAAACATCATCACTTCTTGAAAACACCTCATCACTATTACTGATCCCACACTAGAGAATGAAGTAAATTAAGCTAAAGAATGGCGGCAATGAATTCACAAGGAGGAAAAAAAGAAATCATCCACTCAATGTGAGATACGAAAAAAAGTTACAAAAGAAATAAAGCTTGAATGTTAGGTTGCATTAGCTGTTGAACTATACTAAAACATAAAACACAAAAAATAAATATAACTAAAATTATTGTTATTAATTTTTTTAATAAAAAAAAAAAGCATCATTTGGAAACAGAGATAGCCATGCTTCGACTGGTTTCAGTTTCATCTCGCTATTTACACCATAGTGAAAAAACCTGTTGCAAAAGGGAGCTATAACTGAGCAGATGATATATTGAACAAACCGTTCAAAATAGCAAAAAAGAGTTTGAACAAACCTCCCACCCATTGTTCTGTCTTTCAGAGCTCACTTGCGAAGGCTTCTCCGAATTGCTGTAATTTAATAAGTTTAAGTTCCATTACTTACTGTATTCGATTCCCACAAATCTTTGTATTCGATTCCCACAAATCCACAATCAGTTATCAATCATTAAAAAATTTGAAAAAGTAAATAATGGTTGTGTTTTTTAAGATTGACGTACCTGGGACTGGCGTTTGAATGAATAAAATCAGGGAAGAAGCGACAATCTCTGCTATTAAGCACAAGAAGAAAAACAGCAAACACACACAATAAAGAACACAAAGAATTTTTATTTGGTTTGGCTAAATTGCCTACATCCACGGAGGAGATTGTCTTCTTCACTATGAGAGAAAATGAGTACAATTGGTACAAGAAGTTCACTTAGGATATACCCCAAACCCAAGTCCCTTGAACCCAAGTACACCCCACACAAGCTCACACTCTCAAACCCTTAAGAAGACTTCATTTTCACTCTTGCCTCACACCATATATATATAAGAATACATGGCAGCCACTAGCAACAAATTAGAATTGGTATTCAATGGTGCCGAGCACCTCCTTCCATGCACCTGGAGTGTTGCTTCACGAGACAATCAATGTGGAGTGAGCACTCAAAGCAATCTGCTAACTAATACCCTTGAAAATGGATATGAATTGAAAGCCACCATATACCATGCATGGCATTGACACAAGTTACACCAAAAATAATTGTCCCACTACCATGTCCCATGCACAACTAATTAATGGTAATTCCAAAGACCAAATGACTTATGCAAATGCGTGAAATCCAAGAGCAAAAAAAAACTGAATTAATTTGTCAATTAAAAAAATTGTTATCATCCAGTTTGGGTGGATTTCTCAACAGGTGGGTCATAGATGAACCTGCCATCTATCTCAACACGCGGGAGGTGGGCAATCTTGGGCCAATCTCGTCCGAGATCCTTTTCACACCGTTCTTTTAGCAGAGGACACCACCAGATATATAATTGTAAGAGTGAGGGAGGCAGCCCCTCCTCTGGAAAGGATTGGAGATTAGGGCAATCGTAGATTGTCAAACTTTCAAGAGAGGTAAGGTTTTGAAACCCTTTGTAGGATAGGTATTCTAGATTCGGGAAATTTTCAAGCCTCAAGTAGGTTAGAGAGGTGGGTAGAATCATCCCCTTCTCCTCCTCTGGAAACGACACCATATCTGGACATCCTTCTTCAATTGAAAGCCTTTGAAGAGAGGTGAGTCTGTGCAAACCCCACTCAATCAAGGACTTCCACATCTTGACATTTTCTATCCAAAGTGATCTTAGGTTGGTGAGGAAACCCGAATCTATTGGAAAGCATACCATGCCTGGACAATTAGATATTCTCAATTCTTGAAGAGAAGCGAAATCGGGAAGGGCATTGAGTTTGATACAGTCCCAAATCCCAAGATATGTCAAGTTGGCGGCAGAACACCTTCCATTCGGAAAGGAAACCAAATTTGGGCACCCTTCTATCCAAAATTCAGAGAGATGGTTAAGGTTTTGCAAGCCCTCGGGTAAGGATTTAAGGCTTTCACAATTGGAGATCGAAATATCTTCAAGAGACGTGTTGTTGTTCAACCTATCTGCTACAGACCCCAGCTTTGGACAATACCAAATATAAAGGTGTTTAAGCGAGGCGGGTAGCTCACCTCTTGATGATAAGGTCGTGAGGGAATCACAATCTCCAATCCTCAAGTCTTCAAGAGATGCATAGTCAGGGGAGTGCATCAATCCTGTCTCCAAAACTGACACGAGTCTCGGACACCTCTCAATTTTCAGCTTTTGAAGGGATGTGAGGCTATGCAAACCTTGTAGCTTCTCAAGATTCTTACAATCATATACTTCTAGGGATTCAAGTCTACTACAAGGCAACCCCTGTTGCTGTTGCTGAAGCTCTTCTTCTTCATTTCCCACTAACGAAACAAATTTGGGACAGCTACTGATTTTCAAATGATGAAGAGAAGTGAGGTTTTGTAATAATCCCGCCTCTTTCTGCCACAAAAACATCAGCTCACCACAACCTTCAATCTTCAAGTCTTCTAAATTTGTTAAACCTTGCATGAACCCTTGTGTGGTTAGACACGTGAACTTTGAAATATTAGAAAGAACCATGGACTTTAATGCGCTGAGGCCTTCCATGCTCCTGTACAACACCTCTTCGCATCCCTGAATGTCTAATTTGCAAAGCTTTGGGAGGCTTGAAATTGAAACTGTAAGTTGCTCACATTCACTGATAATGAGTTCTTCCAAGGAAACAAGATGGTTGGGTAGGCTTCCCAGCAATTTGGGACAGCTTCTAATAGAAAGCTTTTTTAGGCTAGAGAATACAGCTTCAATATGCCCATCAACTCCGAAAGGAAACCAGTCCTTCCATTCTGGCATCTCCTCAAAACTTAAAGTCTCTAATAATGGAAATGGTTTTGGCAAACTCTTCCCATAGAACTCAATACCCACAGCAGTCACTCCACTCATTCCCCGAATGAAAAGATCTTTGAGAGAGAGTAGCTGCCCAAGTTGTGGCAGAGATGTGCATTTTAAACAGTTTTCTAACCTCACGAGTACCATATTAGAGAAAGAAGAATCTCCTATCCAAGTTGGAAATATTATACCACAATACCACTCGATGGTGAGCTCTTTCAACTTCTTGTGAGGTTGTAACATGTCGAGCACTTCTTTTTCAGCCTCTTCATTTCTTGAATCTTTAAATTCAGAACTCCATCCCATTATTAACCCATTGAGGTCTTGCTTATCCTTTAAACCAGCCTCCCTCGCATCTTGAGCATCAATCACATTCTCCAGCCTTGAAATGCAGAGAGTCCCCCGAAGGTGCTTTAAGTTCATCAACTCTCTTATCCTAGATCCACTATCATAGCCCACAATAAAATTCGACAACTTTCGAAGACTTGACAATTTACCTACTCGCGGTGGCATCTCTTTTATAGAACTTGCATTTGTGAAATCAAGAATACGAAGATTGATTAGATTCTCCATTTTTGTCGGCAATTTCTTGAGATGGGAACAATCTTTTAATATCAATGTCTGTAAATTGTATAGAGTGCTTGTTGATTCGGGTAAACTTACAATGTTACAACCTGACAAATCGAGGTACCGTAGATGTTTCAAATCACCAAGTGAATATGGTAACTCGACCATGCGGTAATTTCTCAAAGACAGCACCCTTAAGCATCTTAACTTCAGCAACAAACTGAGAGGAACATAACTAGTTAAGAAGGAGTATTGTGGTGTCTTCAACGATAGGAAAGTTCGTAGCTTCTTAACTTGATTTAAGGCTTCAAATTTTTCTTTCCTATCAAAATGACTACCAATGTAAGATGAATAACGAGCATTTTCGGAAATGTAGCATTGCTTTTGACCCTCCAACCTAAAACATGTTTCTCCTGCTACCCATTGAGCTAGATCTTTGATGAGGCCATGCATTACATACCGTGATTGATTTGATTGTTGAAAGAACGACCTCGACAATAGAGCATGAAAATACTCACTCCCTGTATCTTCCATATCTTCTATTTGCTTACTTTGGCTTTGTTGTTGCACCAAACCTACTGCCATCCATAATCGGACTATATCTTCCTCCTCAAATTCATAGTCCTCTGGGAGTATTGAGCAATAAGCAAAACATTGCTTCAAGTGTGGAGGTAGATGGTAGTAGCTCAACCTCAAAGCTGGAATAATATTGCAATATTTCTCTTCCCATATCTTACTATTTAACACATCTTCCCATTTTTTGAGGTTTACGTCACCGCGCAAGAAGCCTCCAAGGGCCTTCGCAGCTAAAGGCAAGCCCTTGCACCTTTTTGCTAATTCCTCACCGGTTTGTCTTAAGTTTGGACATGAATCGAAGCCTATTGATCCCAATGCATGTTGGGCAAACACAGACAAACACTCATCATCGGATAATTCTCTCAAAGAGTAAGGCGGAACAGTATGCACTGTTTTTGAGACACCTTGATTGCGAGTTGTGACAATAATTTTACTTCCTGGAGCTCCTGCTTTGAGAGGCCTGCATAGCTTTGTCCAGTCCTCATAATCCTCATGCCAAACATCATCCAAGACGAGCAGAAATTTCTTTTTGAAGAGTTCTTTATTCAAACTCACTTGAAGCGAATCTAAATCATGGAAGTTAGAAGGCTGCGAAGTGAATTTTTGTAGCATTTCTTTTGTTACCTGAATGAGATCGAATTCTTGAGAGACACAAACCCATGCTTTGGTATCAAAATAACTATTCACTTTGGCATCATTGTAGACAAGCTGAGCTAGAGTTGTTTTACCGAGACCCCCCATACCAATTATAGGGATCACACATAATCCACCATCACTTGCTTCACCTCCCAACAACAGTTGAAGTATTGCCTCCTTATCTTTTTCCCTGCCATAAACATGAGATTCCGGTAGTGAAGAAGTCAGCTGGCTGGCCCGTCTTTCTCTTGTTCTGTTAGAAGCCCCTCCAGTCTTTCTCAACCCCAGGGTACCATTTTGTTCCTCAATTTCTTGTAATCTAGAAGTGATCTCCTTTATCTTGGACTCCATTTTAAAATTAAACATAACAGCACTTGGTTTGAAACTAGTACAACAACTTGGGATGAGGCTTGGTAACTTACTTGTGCTTGCTTGAGGTTTCTCCATCAACTTACGGTGCAAAGCTTCGGTGGAAAATTCATCCAATACGTCCTCAACATCATAAGCCAAATCTCGGAGGTCGTTCAGCCAAATTTTGATGGCCGATTCGGTGATCTGCTTCTCCTCTGCATCACTAAGCACAGCTTGAATTTTGACGAGCATATGCTTCCACTTCTTCACGGCAGTTTCGACTCCCTCGCGCTGCGCAAAGTAGTTGATAAAATATTCCGGGGAGAGCAACTTCTCGACCAACGCTTCAATACCTGCAGATAGAAAGATCTCCGCCATGTTTTCGATCTACCTCTGTTGTGAGAAATGAACTCAAGAATAACACTATGAAAATCAACAACAGAATGATTTTTTTTTTTTGCAATGATTCTCAGTCGTAAATTGTGAGTGGTTGTTGTTGAAGGACCAATTACAGTGGCTCAGTGGTGGCAGGTTATGTGGGGCAATTTCTGAAATGAACATGTGATAATGCAGAGAGCACCAACGACCAACAAGTCTTGCAATCAATTATTAAAGTGGTGAGAAAACTTAGTGGTTCCCATGTCTCCATTAGGATCTTTTAAAAGATATGAATTAATTAATGGGCGAGTTTTAAAAGCATCTCCGATTTAATTATTTTTGACTTACATAACCAAATTTTTTCATCCCAATCTCCATTTGTAATAATGGCTGATTTTGGATTCATCCAAAAAATATATTTAAATTTGGATTGAAAATTGGATGCTCTAGCTGTTGGATCCAAGTTTCTTTTTCAGCATTCATATCTAAAATTAAAATGATCGAATATAGACATGATAAAGAATGTACGTACGGTTTGAAATGTTCTAATGGCCAAGTGTAATTTTAAAATTGAGGCAAGCTATACCACAAAAAATATTATTATTGTCTAAAAGTTTTTCTCTCTACCTCCCTATAATTGAGAGATGAAATGAAGGCACTAACCAATGCATATATTTCTTGTAAAAGCATTACTACTGCCACTCTTATCATATAACTATAAAGCAATGCGTCAAAATTACATCATCAGAATTATGATTTAATGACATATGACTTGAAATCTCAATTGGACTCCTTATAGCCTGGGGTTGTTCTAGCCTCTTAATATTCTTTAAAAATAAAATTACCAATTTTTAAATTAAAATATTGCTTATAATTCATTAATCGGGATTTGTGGGATGTGTGGGGATACAAGTCCACCACTTAAAGCAAATCACCATAAATTCGTCAAAGGCAAGATTTGAACTCATAAACTCTTAGATGAGAGTTATCAGCTCTGACCGGCTGGATTAACCCAGTTATTCATAGGGCACTCTTATTCAAACAACTACAAAGCTACTTAGCAAAATTATATCTGAATTATTCACCATTTACAATGCCAAAGCGATGGTGGGCATTGGAAAATTGTTACATGGCCCGCTTAGAGTGGGGGTGTTTGGAAGATAAAAAATCGATTTTACAGTGTACACTATGGGCCCGAAACATATAAACCGAGTTTGGTAACTACGGACATGCCCACTACTAGGTTTTTTATTGTTCTAAGTAATTTTAACCCAAAAGCTGGACGTAGTTGTTCCACTTTCCCCCTTGGGTTTCTTAAAAACCAAAGAAGAAAAAAGGACACCTGCAATAAAGATGGACCACATCATTTGGGATACACTTTTGGGACTTCTTCTTCGTCCCAAAGCCTTTGGCAGCCAACATTTCATCTTCTTCTTCTTCATCTTATATTCTTCTTACTCTTTTATTTTGATGGAAATTATGATTAGAGATTTGCTGAGTCAGGGTTTGGATTTGTAGATTGTTAATTAATAGAATTTGCGGAGATTTGCTAAACATATTGTTAATCAATATGTTGCAATTAAAACAATAAAAATGAAAGGTATAAAACTTGAATAACTGCAGATTTCCTTCTATATGACAACTGTCAAAGGAACTCAAGAATAAAGAACAGAATGAAGGCCTGTCAGATGACCTAGAATTTTTTTTTGCAATAACTTACAGAATAATTCTCAAGGTTGGCTGGTTGCTGTTGATGGACCAACAACAATGGCTTAGTAAAAATGTGAAAAAGTTGAGCACCATTGACCGACAGTCTTGCACTCAATTAGTGAACTTAATGGGTCCATGTCTCCATTATTTGGGATGAATATATGTCTTTAAATTGAAGGCATGCTTTAATTGGAATTAACTAAGTAGGACTTTTAAAAGCGTCACTGATAATTATTATTATTATTTATTTACTTACACCAATTCCAATTCATTAATTTTATATTTTGACATTTCCACCTTTTAAAAATAAAGTATGATATGACCTACTGGACTCAATTGTTAAAGTAAAGAAGAAAATCAATATTTGGTCCACCTCTTTGGGGTTGTTTTCCTTATGACCTGTTAGTGTTAGCTTTTTCAAGAATAACTACTACATTTTTTAGATGGGAAGGCTTTTGGATAAACAAAACATATAAAAAAGACTTATGGGTAAACAATCCATTAAATTTGATCATCTCCCTTGCGTTAAATGCTCCCCCATATTCAAAAATGTAGTAATTAATGTGACATTATCATAGCAAATATTAGGGGTTGCAAATAGGACCCATACCCATTAACCTGCCCATACCCACTTAATATTAATGGGTATGGGTCGATACATTTTAACAAATGGATAATAAATGGGTCACTCATTAAAAACCCATTTATAAGTGGGTAATAAATGGGTACCCATTGGGTCAATGATCAACCCCCTTAAGAAAAAGGAAGGCTAAGGTTAGGAGTGGGTATGGGTTAGGCCACAAAATGACCATTACCCATTTAACTATACCATGTCTTGACACAATTAGGGGTGGCAAAATTAGCCCAAACCCATTAACCCGCCCAAACCCATTTAGTTAAATGGGTATGGATTGGTACATTTTAATAAATGGGTCACAATTGGGCCACCCAATTAAATCCATTTATAATTGGGTTGGATATGGGTAACCCATGGGTGCCCATTGGGTACCCAACTAATTAAACTCATTTATATGATTTTAGTTTTTAGGTTTGTGACACATACCCATTTAACTAGTACCATGTCTTGACTCATGTCCATATATTATGGGTCGACTCGAACCACGAACCCATATATCATGAGTCGACCCGTTTAGTATTATTATTATTATTATTATTTATTCATTTAAAAAAAAATTATAAAACACGTATACACGCCAACAAAAAAACTTAAAATAAAATAAAATAAAATTACCGTATTTAACAACAAAATTTAACAAGTCATATTTAACTTCTATCTAAAAAAAACTAGTACCATGTCTTGACTCATTTAGACCCATACTCATATATCATGGGTCGACCTGACCCACCAACCCATATAATGGGTCGACCAGTTTTTTTATTTTTTATTTTTATTTTATTTTAAATGCATATACACACTAACAAAATAAAATAAATTTAACAACAAAATTTAACATGTCATATTTAAATTTTCAACAAAAACTGCGTTCTTACAGTTATTTTAAATGTCACAATTTTGCAGTCAGTTTTTTCAAAAACCAACCGTTGGATCATCCTGATTTTTGGTAGGCATGACATTCATAAAATGAGTATTTTATCCAACGGTCGATTCTTTAAAATATATTATGCAACTAACCCTACAGAAGCGCAGAATACCAAAATATATAAAACTAAAGGTTTTTTTACATAAGGGCACATGATTCTCTTTTTGGCCAAATGTTACATATTTTCACAATGACATTTTTCAAAAACCAACCGTCAGATCACTGTGAGTTTTTGCAGGCATGACATACAGAAGAGGGGCATCTAATCCAACGGTCAGTTTTACAAACTGTCATGCCTGCAAATACTCATAGTGATGCATCTCTTCTGTATGTCATGCCTGCAAAAACTCACAGTGATCCCACTGTTTGCAAAATTCTGATATTTTGAATAATTGTAATAATGCAGTTTTTGTTAAAAATTAAAATATGACGTGTTAAATGCGGAAATTTTATTTTATTTTAAGTTTTTTTTTGTTGGCATGTATATGTGTTAAACTTATTATAAAAAAAAAATTATTTATTTATTTTTTATAAATTAAAAAAAAGGGGGTCGACCCATGATATATGGGTTCGCGGGTCGGTCGGGTTGGGTCATGATATATGGTTATGGGTCTAAATGGGTCAAAACATGGTACCTTAAATGGGTCATAAATGGGTCATGCATTTTGTGACCCAACCCATTTAGACCCAACCAAAACCGGCCCAAACCCGCCCATTTCCCACCCCTAGTTATTATACCCTTCTTTCTCTCTCTTCAACAACAATTGAATAAAAAAATGTTCATGCCAACGACAACCTATATATAATGACATGATAATTCTTCATAAGCTGCTGACGAACTGGGAAAATGAAATATAAGAGATGATAAGCATTGCATATTCTTTTAAGCTTCAGTTCTTAATTACAGTCCTGAAATCCTTCCAGAGATGCATTCTATCACAGGCATCCAGCGGCGAATTTATAGTGGGGGCACCTGCTGATAAGTGCTCAAATTTTCGAAATTTAAACCCCAAAGTAAGCTTTGTTAAAGCCCTAAAGGCATGTTAATTAGGTTAATTAGGTCATTTTAGTGCTTTTTATTTATTTTAGTATTGTTGCAAAAATCGCTTAAGAGTTGCATTTTAGCTTGTTTTTATTTTTATCTTTATTTTAGGTTAAAGTTGTGTGGAATAGGTACACGTAATTGGTTTGCTGTTGTTTTGCATTGCAGGTAAAAATCGATGTGGAATCAAGCCATGAAACCACCGTAGTTTGAAAGTATGCGTCGTAAGCTTCGCGTGCATATAAAGAACATCCAAATTGGACTTCAGACGAAGAAAGTACGAGCATTTGAAGTTTCGAGAGAAATCGGGAATAAAATATAAGGATTTAAAACTCGCGGGGTCAAAATGTAATTTTGAAAACTGAAAACGGCGTCGTTTTGCCTCTATTTAAAAAAAAAAT
>JAESVK010063266.1:158460-188989 GCA_017140935.1 Hamamelis virginiana
ACTATTAAGCCTTCCATAGGCATCTATTTTGTTCCCTAGCAGCTACTTCCGACAGGTAGCAACTATTAAGCCAGCTATTAGGCATCTATTTTGCTACCTTGGAGCTCCACCACATTGCATGGTTCATGGCACAGCTCACGGGGGGCAACTATTAAGCCTTCCATTAGGCATCTATTTTGTCCTCTAGCAACCACTCTCGACTAGGGGCAACTATTAAGCTTTACATCATGCATCTATTTCACTTCCATCGCATATGGCATCGCTCGCTACCATCGTGTATGGCATCGCTCGCTGGGGGCAACTATTCAGCCTTACATCAGGCATCTATTCTGCTAAATAAGGAATCATTATATTGCCTAGCTGAGGCCATCTATTATGCTAAGTAAAGAATCATTATATTGCCCGTCTGAGGGCATCTCTATTTCTCTAAAGCACATAGATCCGTTACACCTAGTAAAGAGCTCCGCCGAATAGCTGGGCTCAGCTAAGCTATATCTTGATTAAGCAATATATCAGTTTAACTATATCTCAGCTCAGCTATATCTTAATTCAGTTCTGTCACACCTGGTAGCTACCCCATTGCTTACGGGATCGGCTTAATCTTATCTATATGCTGCTCTGACGCACTTGGAAACAACTCAGACATATCCAAAAGTAGCTCAATTATACTTGGTGGCTAGTGGCTCCACTGCACCTAGGAATCAACTTCGTGCTATCTAAACACAGCTTTGCTACACTTGACAGTAGCTTCGCCAAATCAGTTCAGTCAGCCAGCTTTTCTATGTATGATAGGATTCTCCACAGATTTTTCCCTCTCCAACCTTGCAGTTCTTGGAAAGGCAAAAATGAGGGCAATGTGGGAACCATTTTCCCACCTATAACCCACCAAGGGTATTAAGCCAAACAGACACTAAGTGGACCCCACCTAGCTTGCTTATTCTACACACAAAGATAAAGCCTTTAAGGCTGAGTGGACTTAAAGGTGGCCTGCCAGCCACCTTCTAAGACTTCCATGCTCCAAAGAGCATGGAGGTTTCACACTATGGGATATTTCACAAATATCTCCCCTATTTAAGGAGGAGCCCTCCACATATATAGTACGCTATCTCACACACAACTTCTCATATTTCACTTAATACTATTATGCCATATGCTGACTTTGGCATCAGAGTCTTATTAGGAGAGCTCCACACCGGGGCACAGCTCCGCACTCAGCTCCGCATAGGAATGCAGCTCCACATTTAGATCCCCGACTCAGAATCCAGCCAGTTCAACTATAGCTCCGACAAGTTCAGCCACATAGATGAAGGAATAGAGGAAGGGAACACACCAAACATTACATATAAGGGTGGTGCTAGCTGACCGAAAATCAAGTTTACCACAATTAACCCTTGGTTTTTTTTCCCAAAAGGTATAAGAGATTTATTCAATAGAATTTGAAATACATTGGGATTCGTTTAAACTAATAGCATTTAACAAGTTTGGGCCGGTGGTTCTTCATGGTGCATGTTTCGGGTTTTTGGCAACATGATGGGTTATAACGATGAGGGTGGCTGAAGGTTTTATTGGCTGTTTTGGGGCTTTAACTTCAAGATTTATAAAGTGGGTTTGTTTATGCTTGCCTTTGATTTTTTCAATCTATCGTTGAATTAAGCCTCTTGGCCAGATAACGATCATTTCTCAACTATTATTATTTGGTTCTGTCATATATATCTTCTTAATTGGTATAGTATATTTTAAAAATATTTTTCAAAATGGCGGAACTACCCTTGGGTGTATTTTCACTGTCCTAGTTGTATTTTCACAGTTTTGCATGTATTTTTATTGTCCTTGTATTTTCACTATCCGTTTTTTTAAGTATTTACACTGTCCGTTTTCACTATATGCTTTTTGTGTTTTCACTGCACTTTTTTTTTTATAATAATTTTCCTCTCTTGAATTCAATGTGTCTCTCTATTGAATTCTTTGCATTTTTTTATAATCTCTCTTTCTGTGCATTTTCTCTCTCTCGAATTCACTGCATTGGTGAATTCATAACACAAGCCTACTCCCAAGCGAAGCTCGTCTTAACCCTCTCTCTCTAAGTCTCACTCTCTTTCTCTCTAAGCACTCCATGCTACATATCATATCACACTCCGTGCTGCATATCATAGCATTATTTTCACTGTGTTGGTTTTCAGTGTTAGTAACTGTTATTTTAGCCAAATACTCTCTCTCTAAACTCACCTATATGGATCATAGGAGGAGGAGGAGGAGAAGGAGGAAGAAGAAGATCGAAAGAAGAAGACATACCTGGAAATTCATCATTTTGATCTGCAAATTCAACCGAGACAGCAAGATTGATCTAGTGTAGTCACGTGAACACCAGGTTTTCTGGTAAAATTTTTGCATCACGTACGAATGTACTATAATCTTCAGTTTGATGCAAAGAGTGAAGATAGTAGAGAACATTGAGAGGTGGAGAAGGCATTGGAGTAGAGAAGCTGAGGTTGTGATGGGAGAGCCATGATGGTTGAAGACTAAAAATTCTAGAGAGAGAAATATTATAGAAAGTATATATAGAGAGATAATGTGTGAGAGAGTGAATGGGGGGAGAGGATCATGTGAGAATAGAAGAAATAGATGCGAAGATAAAATAGAGAGAGGTCCAAAAACTGCAGACCGTGATTGTTCGAGAAATCACCATCTCAACACTAGTTATACAGATTGCCGAAGTTCCGAAATTGGAGAGAGGTCCATTTTCTTGTGTTTTGATCTGAGATCGGAGGTTTTCTCATCATCGAAGCTAATCATACCAAAGAACAGATCATTTATTCTATGACAGATGAGGATGGGATGTTGCTTTCAATTGGCTTACGAGATCGAATCTCTTTCGGTGCTCCAGTCTAGCAGATCAGACCAAGAAGAAAAAGCTCTTTTGCTATGCATTTTCACTGCGTGTAACTTGCTCCTCCCTGCAAAATTGTTCGAGAAATCATCATTTCCAGCGCCGACGCCAAAACTAATGTCATCTCCATCTTCGATTCTTGTAGTGTTGACTACTTCTTCTTCTTTTCAGTTGATAGGTTTATTCTAGAGAGAGAGTCCTACCGTGTTTATAAGTTTTATCTAGATATTGAGTCTCACATTACTTCTCCTGTGCAAATTAATACATACTATGTATATATTTGAAGGCATGGAAAGGAGGGTATTTTTGCGCAAAAGGTGCAACAGGACTTTTGGCAATAAAAACATTTTGACAGGACTTTTCCCATTAAATATTTGTCAAGTAGGACTTCCAGCCAAATTACCCTAATAATAATAATATGTTACTATAATATATGCCAAGCCTTTTCTCAATGGGTTGAGTTGGCGAGCTCTCCATTTTTTTTCTTTTTTTCTTATTTTTTGTTCTTTTATTATTGATTCAAACTCTCTCTCTCTTTCTGTTGGCCTTGTGGCTTCAATCCAAAATTAGTAAATGACTTACCCACAATTGTTAAATGATTTTGATGATAACAAACATTTTACTATGAATATTCTATATATAGTGCATATGTCATTGAATTGAACTTCTTAGCCAATTATCAATTGAATATATTATTAAATGTCATACTTATGATTGATAATGATTAAATAAATTCTGTTGTGGTTATTACAATTGCTACCTAGTATATAACTTGTAAAAACAGGGTTCATGGAGTTAAATTATCAAATGCCAAATTATTGAAGCAAGCTATGCACTCCATTATTGAAGTTCAAGCATGAAAGCCAATCACTAACCTAGCACCAGACTTGGAGATCAATTGAAGAAATTCTGTGAAGTCTTTGTGAGTGATTAGGACTCTATTTGTAAATCTCTCATTAGGATTGAACTTAATTTGGCTCAAAAGATTATGAACCTCATAGACCATTCTTTGAACATGGAAAAATCACTTTTAATGGTAAAAAAAGTTTAAACTTAAAGTGGACCTTTTATGAACTCAAAAGACTTGTTAATTTTCATAAAAATTGGTTTTGTACATTGCCTAGTCGACTAAGCCTCATTACCCAGTTGTCTAAAGTAGTGGCAGTAAGCAATTTTTGTGAAAATCCAAAAGTAGTCGACTAATGGCTTGTCTAGTCGACTAAAAGCTTTGCTAGTCGACTAATCACCATTGTCTAGTTGACCAACCGTGTCCAGATTTCAAATCAAGCTAGTTCAAACTTTGCTAGTCAACTAACCCTCTTTGTCTAGTCGACTAACCGTGCCCTGAATCTTATAACGGCTAGCTTTGATAAACCCAAACGACTCTATTTTTGTGCTTAACAGTCATATTCTCTTTGGGGCTTATAAATACTCATTGCATGAGTATTAAACAAGTAGTTGATCATATATAAATCTATACCAACTTTTCAATCATCAATCTTGTATGATTTAGTAAAATTATCATTCTCTCTTGAGCCAAATCAGTTTATATCTTTGAGAGATATTAGTGAGAGATTAAATTGTATTCATCTACTCTTTGAAGAGCTCTCTACTTGTACTCTTTCTCAAATCTTATTGTAACTCTTGTGAAAAGTCTCTTTGTGAGCATTGGCCAAGCATTCTTTGTGAGGCTTGAAGAAGTGTTCTTTGTGAGCACTCGGGTGTGTTCTTTGTGATACATCATTAAGAGTTCTTTGTGAGCTCTTGAGTAAGTTCTTTGTGAGCTTAGGTGAGAGTCTTTCACCTTGGATAAAGAAAACTGTGTAAAGGTTTCTCCACCTTGAAGGAGCTAATCCTAAGTGAATTGTGGAATCCTTGGGCTGAGTGCTTAAGATGTGGATGTAAGCGAGCCGAACCACGTTAAATCGTTGTGTTTGATCTCTCTCTCCCTTACTCTTATTTCAATTACTTGCATTTATAATATTGCTTCTGCTGTTAGTAATTGAATCTAAATTTTATTTGGTAATATTTGCAAAAGTTTGCCATAAACCCTATTCACCTCCCTCTAGGGTTATATATTTGGGACAACACTCTTTAAATAATGCATGCACCCCAATATTCTCTTTATCCAACTATTATCTCTTCTCTTCTTACACTCTTTTCAAATTCAAATTTCAAATCTCTATTTAAAAAGAAAATGCAACTTCACCCACCTATTTCACCGACCTTTTCCCACCCACCTTACTTGGACCAATCATGTTTATGATCTTGAAACAATAAAAATTTTACTTTTATTTATGTGAACCACACATTAAATGCCAACTAAGGTGGGTGAAAAAAGGTAGGTGAAATAGCTAGTTCGAATAGCATTGCTCATTTAAGAAAGAGCAATGCTATTCCACCCACTTATTTCACCCACATTTTTCCACCCACCTTAGTTGGCATTTAATGTGTGGTTCACATAAATAAAAGTAAAATTTTTATTTTTTCAACATCATAAACATGATTGGTCCACGTGAGGTGGGTAAGAAAAGGTGGGTGAAGTAGCATATTTTTACGTCCAAATGATGGCAAAAAAAGTTCCATTAATGTTATTTAATTTTAAAAAATAACAATAATTCATAGTAAGTTTTGAGAAAAAGATTTTTTTTTCATTATTTTCTATATAAAACTGGACGACATTCGAAAATGTATTTTTTCAGTAGTGTTAAAATTAAAATTGATAAAAAATTTGTTATATATTTATATTAATTCAAACTGGTCAAAAGTTTTACTAAATATTTATATTTTTCAATTAGTTTCTTAATTTTCCACTATTATTTTCACATCTAGGCATTGCCAAGATTTTAAAAAATATTATATTAAATAATATTTAAACTAAAATTGATCAAACCATTTACTAAATATTTATATTTTTTGATAATTTTTTTAATATTCCACTATTATTTTTATATCCTGGCATCGCCCGAGATTTATGCTAGTAATAATAATAATAAAAAGCTTTAGAAGCCTATCTTAGCGTTAGCCCACCCCTTCTAGGAGTCATAAAATATGCATTTTGAAAAACTGACCGTAGGATATTAGATAATCATCTTATGAATGTCAATCGTCTTTCAAAATACAATGAAACACTCTAATAGCATTTACTGTTGGATTCTTTCACAGTTGTTTAAATGCTTGTATATATTATAAAAACTGACCGTTAGATCACTGTGATTTTTGGCAGACATGACATAAATATGAAGATTATCTAATCCAATGGTCGGTTTTTCAAATTACCTATTTAAAATGAAAGTGGGTTGACGATAAGAAGCGTAAGGACTTCCTTACAAGATTGAGACTGATATATATATACAGAAATGAAGCATTGGGGTCCCTTTTTACGGTCCACTTTTACGGTCCACTCCTCACTGGGATTGTTAGGATAGGTATTTTGAAAAATCGACCGTTGGATTAGATACTCTTGTTACGTATGTCATGTCTGCCAAAAATCACAGTGATCCAAAGGTTGGCTCATGAGAAAACTGTCTGTGAAAAAAACTGAGACTTTAAAGAAAAAAAAAATTTCAGTTTTTTTCACAGTCAATCAAGAATTAGATATATATAATACATATGCATATCATGTATGCCAAAAATCACAGTGATTCAATGGTCGGTTTTTCATAAATGTCACTAAAAAAAGCTATGATAGTTTTTAGCAGTCACAGTTTCTCATAAATATACAAACTTGATCTTCTTGACAAGGAATTAGTAAGAAGACTAGAATTAATTTTTTACTAGAATTTAGAATCTTTTGTGAACCTTTAGAACTTAAGGTGCCTTTATATTTAGCTCAATCAAGAATTAACAAAAAACCATAATTCTAAACAAATATTTTACATCCCTAAAAGTCATATCTTCAACATAATTGAAAGATTGGTGCAAGATTAAACATACTTAAGTTTATTCGAGAAGTCAAAATTTATGGAACTTATTTGCTATTCAGACCTCAAGAACAAGATCTATATAAAAGATATTTCAGGCGGAGTGACTGGAAATATTTTTCTAGCAAATATAATACGTAGATTAAGACTCCCTTGGAAACCAAGAAATTAGATTAAAAGTTTGGGTAAGTTTGACAATATTCAAAGTTTGCCAACTAGACTTAATGGTAGGAGGAATTCACATGATTATCTCCCAAAAAATTTTGTCCTCTAGTTTTCAAGCCAAGACAAATGATCTAAGATCCTTAGGGGGGTGTTTGGCAAACTTAAGAACCTGGCCAGCTGAGAATCACTAAGAAGAGAATTTTCTTACCTATTCTTGTGATGACACGATGACGCCTGTAGCATAAACTAGGTTAAGCTAAGCTTTTAATGATTCTTATATCTTGAATTATTCAAATATGGTATAGCATGATACTCTTAATAAGAATAAACTATATAGGTGTAGATGGGGCTGCTTATTTGAGAATGATAAGGCTAAATTCTTTAGAGCACTCATGAAAATCAGGTATTGTTCAAGGCCAAAATGAATACAATAATTAGAACCAAAAATGTCTGGAGGGAAATCGTGTGAATTTTATTGTCTTGGTTTTCACAAACAACTGACAATTCATGACATATGTTCACTAATCAGCCAGCAAATCCTATAGTCTTTCACTGAAAACAACTTAATCCCTTTTAGATCACTAGAACTTCACACTTTTAAAATCAAATCACATATATATGTAAATCAACCACAATCAACAAACATATTCCATATTGCAAACTGGACACCAAACAACATGTAAATAAGTAACACAAGAGGATTCAACTATCAAGAGGGATTCATGAACACAAGTATCATTCTATCCTTCTTGATAGCTAGAAATTATATCACAATGTATCAAATGAACACAAGATATACGTGGAAACCCTTTCGGGAGAAAACCACGGGAGAACAAGAGCAATCCACTATGAAAGAAGGGTTACAGAGATTATACCATACACTCGATCTCACCAACCCTTGGCCTAGTGTACTAAGATCTCTTCAACTCATTCCGACGAGTCCTCCTTCTTCAAAGATTGCTCAGCAACTAAATCCATTAGCCTCACTCTTGATGTACTCATCCTAGAGCCATGAGAAAATTCATATCTCCATAGAAGATTCTCACCAAAGATGATGAAGATTGGTTTTCAAGGTTTCTAAACTTAATCTAAGATCAATCCATGAACAATCAATGAATATTCAACTTCAATCTATATGGAAAGGGAAGAACATCAGCTCCAAAGAGAAGAACAAAGATAGGGCTTGAAATAGAAATGTTCTGTGGTGGTTGAGGTCACCAAATCTCGAGTGACCTAATTCCTTATATAGGTGGTAAAGTGACCAGTCAAAAAACAGGGTAAAAAGTAAAAGGATTTAGGTTTTTCACGAACTTGGATTGATCCAGGCATAGCTTGGATCGATCCAGCTTGATATGACCAAAAACACAGCTTCTGTAGATGGGTTTAAATTGAAATTGGATCGATCCAGTTTGGATCGATCCAGCTTGACATGTTTTCTATATAGCTTTTGAGATTGAGATATAATTGAGATTGGATCGATCCAGGACATCCTTGGATCGATCCATGTACTTTGAAAAACCTCATTTGAGTCTTTTAAAACATGACATGGTCAATAACAAAAGGTGTACAAAGTTCTAAACACCTAGGCTCAATCCTTAGGTCACTAAGTCACTTACCATCCTAATCCATGGTGAGATAGGAGCTTTGAGCACGTGTTTGCTTGCGATCATTAGTACACATCTATAAATGTACAACCCAAACCAAGTTTTGAAACGAAACAAGCCAACACTCATAAACTAAACCTAACAATCTCCCCCTTTGGCAATTTCGTGACAAAACTAAAATATAAAAACAAGAGAAAAAAAAATGAATCTAAGAAACCTTGAAACAAGATTCACTCCCCCCCTCACTTGTACAGTAACATGAAGAAAGAAAAAAAATACAATAATGAGCATGACTGAAAGATAATGGACTTCACAACAATCTTGACCTGTTGAACCTGTACACACTTCACAAGCTACCTTATGCAGCATAAAGTGAACTGAATAAGAGATACAGTAGCATATTGATTAATCATATGGGATATATCAAGCGGAAACAATGCTACTATACATTCATAAAACAAAATACCATTATATTGATAATCAGTAAGAGTTCAACATCAGTCACTTACAAAAAGTTCAACAATCAACAGTCATTCATTCACAAAAAAAATTCAAGTCAAGTATCTCCCCCTAAGCCTAAGCTTATCAAAAATAACGAAAAAGAAATATGAACAAATCTAAAAACACCAACCACTAGAATACCCCAAAATTTCTCCCCCTTTTTGTCACAAACGGACATAGGAATCACCAAGTGGAGGGATCAAATCCAGTACCACTGTCGTCTAGGGGAGGAGAAAAAGGTGCAGTATCTCCCGAGCCTGTAGGAGCAGCAGATGAACCACCCACAACACTAGAGCATTGACTGGAGATGAGAGAAATGAGATGATCAATCTTCGCATCAGTGCGATCCTGACGAACTTCCAAAGCAGCCATATGCTAATGTAGACTAGAAATAGTCATGGGATAAACAACATGAGCAGCAGCAGCTTCATCATGTGGAGCATCACCCTCAGAATCACTCCCCTGTGCAGATGTGTGGCCACGGCTGCTATTAATGCACGCCAAATCAATAAGACCACAAGTAGGCTTCTCAGGCCTATCAGATGGAGAAGTCTTCACCCCAAGTTTCTTGCAAAACTCAGTAATCATTGCACCATAGGGTAAAACAGTCTTGATCTCATGTGCCCTAGCCACAACTTGAATCATATTCCAGATAATGAGAGCAAAATCAATGACAGCGCCGTGCATGAATGCATAATACAACCTAGCCTTTGGATACTCAAAATGAAAGCGGCTACCATCGGGAAATTATAGGTTCCACCACAAAATGATATTCAAGGCACGAAATTCCTCTCTCAAATGGCCTTGGATGAATTTCCCATTTTTCAACCCCGCAGAAGTGCAAAGAGTATGAACTAGAAGATCCTCACTAATTGAGGTGTCATTCTCAAAAGAGAACACAGGGACACCGGGGACAGGACACTGAATACCAAGATAATCATCAATCATTTGTGGAGTAACGGTAATGATTTTCCCTCTAACCTTAGAAACAAGTTCAAAAGTAGTGGTGTTCACCGAGTGGACTCCCATGTAAAAACTTTTAACAAGAGAAGGAATAAATGGCCCAATAGGTTTGTAAAACCGCTCAAGTTTATGAAAATCAATCATTTGGATGAATAGAGAGTTGGTCATACCCTTGGGAATCACTTGGTGCTCACAGATGACTGGGCGACGAGCAAAAATCTCTTCTTGAGTAAGCTTGAGGAGAGAGTGGAGCGTTCTTCCTCTTCTTGGATGCTGGGGCCTTTCCCTTGCCCTTGGAGGAAGAACCCCCATGCCTAGACCTTCACCACCAGTCATGGTGAGAGATAAAACCCTAACCCATAGAAACCCTAGGCACAACAAGCATAATACCCCCAAAAAAGAAGCCATATGGAAAAATTTGAAGGAGAATGAAGTGAAAAAGCTTTGAATGAGAAACCTTAGAGAGGGAGAGCACGAGGCACAGTGAGAAGTGGGAGAGACAATGAACAATTATGTGCGAAAAAGCCCTAAAATACTGAAATTCTCGATCCTGGATCGATCCAAAGTGATGCTGGATCGATCCAGAGAGCACAAAGTGAGTACACAACATAACCTGGATCGATCCAAGAGGAGGCTGGATCGATCCAATTTCGATGGACAGAAGGCATGTTTTCATGAAATTAGCCTGGATCGATCCATTGCAAGGTTGGATCGATCCAACCCTTACAAAAACAAAATGCAACTCAATTTTTCAAAAAGATTTGTCATAAAATGACACAATCTTTCAAGTATGATACATGAGGGGCAATCAAAATCACATTTTTGCATAGAACTAAACACTTTGACATAGAAATTGAAAGCACTTGGTGTGAACCATGAAAATACCCAAGAGAATCTAAAGTTAAGAGATTACACACATGATGAATAGCATGGTAATGTTAAACACAAGAACTATAACCAACATGTATACTTAATATCATCTAAAAATTTAAGATTGAAATATGAGAATCCAAGACAATGAGTGTGTGCATTGGTAAGATCAATTCATATGCATGTATAAAGTACAAGATGTAAATGCAAAATGCTTGGGAACATTAAACAATGTTGGAAACTATAGAAGTCAAACCAAGCAGATATGAGAAAATATACCTCCTTCAAGATAAAAGGAATCCCAGAGAGAAAATAAGAGATGCATATATCATGAGATTCAAACGTTTTCTTTGATCTTGTTGAAGCTTTGCAAGATATGATTTGACTTGACAATTCTTTTCATCTATGCAATTGTAATTGTGAAGGAAATCAATTCTCTCCAATTTTTCAATGGATTGTTCTTTGCTTTTTGCGAATGAGGTAATTTGAACCTTGAACCATATTTACTTTCATTTGAATGGATATATGAATAGAAGATGCCCAAAACCCAAAAGTAGAGAGAAAGATGAGGAGATATAAGGACGATCTACTTATAGGTCAATCTATATTTCCGTTACAAAGGATAATGAACACAACATTAGAATTCAAACATCGTGAAATTTATGTCATGAAATGAAACCAATCAATATCAAAAGTGCATGAAAATCTTTAGATTCAATCATATTTAGTAAAATAAAAAAGGAAGATGATATAAAATGCACAAGAGAGAGACATGATTAACATACATCCATATTAGTTATCATGAAAGTATTCAATACTTCAGCGCACTTAATCAATCATACAAATCCCCATTGTTGTTCTCAAGTTTTCAAATCTGACATTATCAAGAGGTTTTGTGAGAAGATCAGCAAGTTCGTTTGTAGATGATACAAATTGCATGGTAAGCACTTTATTTTCAACCAAGTCTCTTATGAAATGATGTCTTATGTCATTATGTTTGGTCCTAGAATGTTGAACAAGATTTTTTGAAATATTGATTGCACTCTCATTATCACAAAACACAACCAAACTAGAGTCCTTGACACCATAATCACTCAACATTTGTTTCATCCACAAAAGTTGTGCACAACATGTACAAGCAACAATGTATTCAGCTTCAGCAGTTGACAAAGCAATGGAATTTTGTTTCTTACTATGCCAAGACACTAAAGAATTACCAACATAAACGCATCCTCCATAGGTGCTCTTCCTGTCAGCCACATTTCCAGCCCAGTCGGCATAGGAATATGCAGCAAGATTAAGATTGGTATCCCTTGAATACCAAAGACCATAACCCTGTGTCCTACTAACATAGCGAATGATTCGCTTGAAGACATGAAAATGAGACTCCTTAGGATTGGATTGGAATCTAGCACATACACTAACACTGTATGAGATGTCAGGCCTACTTGCTGTAAGGTACAGCAAACTACCTATCATGCTACGAAACAAAGTTTGACCGACATCCTTTCCACTTTCATCTTTGGAAAGTTTTGTGCTAGTGCTCATTGGTGACCTAGCATGCTTTGCATTTTCTAGCCCAAACTTTTTGACAAGTTCCTTTGCATACTTGGATTGGGAGACAAAAATCCCATCATCCATCTGTCGAACTTGCAACCCTAGAAACTAGGTTAGTTCACCAACCATACTCATTTCAAACTCTCTTTTCATTTCTTCAGAAAAGCTATGAGCAAGTGAATTCACAGTGGATCCAAAAACAATATCATCAACATACACTTGTGCAACAACAATTGACCATTTCACAGATTTGATAAACAAAGTTTTATCAACACATCCTCTAATGAAACCCCTCTCAAGAAGATATAAAGTCAATCTCTCATACCAAGCTCTTGGAGCTTGTTTGAGTCCATACAAAGCTTTCTTCAGTTTGTAAACATGATTGACATGATGTGGATCTTCAAACCCTTTAGGTTGTTCCACAAACACTTCTTCTGGAAGAAAACCATTCAAGAAGGCACTCTTCACATCCATTTGAAACAATGTGAATTTGAGATGACATGCAACAGATAATAATAAGCGAACAGACTCAAGCCTAGCAACAGGAGCAAAAGTTTCATCAAAATCTATACCTTCTTCCTAAGTATAACCCTGTACTACAAGTCTAGCCTTGTTCCTAACAATCACACCAGATTCATCAGTTTTATTTTTAAAGATCCATTTGGTTCCAATGATATTTTTATTTGAAGGTCTAGGAACTGGATCCCAAACATCATTATTGACAAACTGATGGAGCTCTTCTTGCAATGCAAGAACCCATTCCTCATCAAGTAAAGCTTCTTTGACATTCTTGGGTTCAATCTTAGAAGTATAACTGAGAAATGTCATTTCATTCTCAATTTGTCTCCTAATCCTAATTCCAACTTCAGGATTTCTTACTATATTCTCACTAGGATGGTATCTTTTGGACCAAGAGGAGGAAGTAATTGAATTATCAACAGGTGTGGTGTCAATCACTTAATCATCACTACCTTTTTCATTACTAACATCAACATCTTGAGATGGTGAACATGGGACATTGGATGTTTTCTCTTCAACTTCAAGAGGTTTGTCAATTTCCTTACTTATCATATCATCAATGACCACATTTATGGACTTCATAACAGTAGAAGTCCTAAGATTGAAAACTCTATATGCACGACTATTTGTGGAGTACCCTAATAGAATACCATCATCACTTCTAGAGTCAAATTTTCCTAAGGATTCTCTATCCCTAAGAATGTAACATTTACTTCCAAAAACTCTAAAGTATTTCAAATTTGGTTTCTTTCCTTTCCACAATTCATATGGAGAACTTTTAATGCTAGATCTCACATAGACACGATTGATGATATGACAAGCAGTGTTGACTGCCTCAGCCCAAAAGTATTTAGGTAAATTTTTGCTCAAAACCATGACACGAGCCATTTCTTGAATGACTCTGTTCTTTCTTTCAACAACACCATTTTGTTGTGGTGTCTTAGGAGCAGAAAACTCATGATTAATACCTTCACTATCACCAAATTCACTAAACTCAGAATTTTCAAACTCCCTTCCATGATCACTTCTTAACCTAATGATTTGATTAATGACATAACCTTTTTCAATTTGTAGTTGCCTACACAAGGCTTTGAAATTGTCAAAACAGTCAGATTTCTCTCTCAAAAACTTCACCTAAGAGAATCTAGAGTAATCATCGACCATTACAAAAATGTATCTCTTGCCTCCTAAACTTTCAGTTCTCATGGGACCCATGAGATCAACATGAACTAGCTCTAGAGATCTAGACGTATTAATCCTATTTGTCTTTTTGTAAGACACTCTAATTTGTATACCCTTTTGACAAGGTCCACAACCACTCTTCTCAATTTTGTCAAACTTGGCTACACCTCTAACAATTTCATTTTTTGATAGTTTTGAGAGATCTTTGAAATCGATGTGACCAAGACGTTGATGCCACAACTCAACATCATCAACTTTGGCTCTATTACACACAAGAGACTCATTAGGAATTATCCCATAAGAATTGTCACTTGTTCTTTTTCATTCAAGAACACACTTTCCATCTTTACCAAAGACACGACATGTAACCTTGGTAAAGTTCACTGAAAAATTACTATCACAGAGATGACTTATGCTAATAAGATTAGCTTTAAGGCCATCAGCAAACAGGACATCCTCGAGCTTAGGAAAACCATGAGATTTAATAATCCCCTTACCTAGGATGTTTAATCTATTACCATCACCAAAAGTGACAGTACCTCCATTACACTCTTCAAGGTGAACAAATAATGACTTGTCACCTGTCATGTGACGAGAGCATCCACTGTCAAAATACCACTGTTTACTCTTTCTTGCTCTCAAGGCAGTGTGAACAACCATATATCTAAGACTCTCCTTTCTTACCCAAATTTTCTTACCTGTCCTAACCTCATGCGACCTAGGAAATTTCCTATCTGAAGTTAAATCAACTTTTGTCCTAGGAGCATTTCTAAGTCTAGACACAACATGAAATTTGTCCAATAGAAAACAATTCGGTCTAATATGACCAACTTTCCCACAGTGATGGCAAGTGGGTGAAAAATGCTTGGAATGACCTTTATTCATTAACTTGAAACAATTAGGTCTTGTGTGACCCATGACACCACAATAGTGACAAATCACCATCTTTGGGGAAAGAATCTTCAATTGAGCTTTTTCTTTCCTAGGACAATTTGATCTTATGTGTCCTTTAACACCACAAGAATAGCATGTGGGTGACATCTTAAAGGAATTTGGATTGAAGTGAGGCCTTTTAGGACCGGGATGAGATAAAGTTTCATTTTCAAGACATGACTTCGATGAAGGAACAAACTTGGTTCCCGAAGTTGATGGGATACTAGATGACCCAACATAACCTAGTCCTGATTTATCACTGAAGGACTTCCCAATGCTAAGAATGTGATCCAATTTTTTACTCCCATTGGATAGTTTCAACAATGTTTCTTTAGCTAATTCCATTTCATTCTCAAGATTTCTAACCTTAATACTCAAACAACTGTTACTTTCAACCTCAGTCTTGAGTCTTGAGTCAAGACTCTTGATTTCCTTTTTATATTCACATATTTTAGACACAAAAGATGCATTGTCCTGTTTCAAACAGATGAGTTTATCATTCAAACCAAAATTTTCAGTTTTCACATCTTGTATGTGTGAAACATGGTTTTTTAACTCTTCTTAAAGCATTTCAATTTCTTTCTCATCTAACTTTGCTTTACAGGCCAAGGTCAATTTTTTTTTTTTTTGAGTTGATATGCTTCTTCATAAAAGTCATCATAAGCCTTTTGAAGATCACTGTCCTCTTTCTCTAGACTTTCAGTCTCATCATTAGACACTCCTAGTAACAACTCAATGTCATCTAGATCCTTTTTGTTGGAAGACTCTTCATGAGTTTCCAAAGATACAACAAAAGCTTTTAAATCATTTTCATCAACAACATGAGAGAATTGTTCATCAAAACATATGAGAGTTCCAACAAGTTCATCAAGTACAATAGAGTTCACATCTTGACATTTCTTAATTTCAACAATTTTCACAGAAAATCTAGCATTTAAAGACTTCAAAACTTTGCTAACAATTTTTGACTCATGAATTTTTTCTCCTAAGTCATGCAAAGAATTCACAATGTCACAGAGTCTAGTGTAGAAATCAAAAAAACTTTCATGGTCACTCATCTTGATAGCATCAAATTGATTCATTAAAAAATGTAGTTTATGACCTTTCTCAAATGTGTTGCCCTCATAAATAATTTCAAGATAATCCCAAGCTTGTTTTGATGTTTCAAAGTTTTCAATGAGCTTAAGATCATGATCATTTAGAGCATCACATAAGGTTTTAAAACCAATTTTATTTCATTTTTGTAAATCAATTTCATCACTATTCCAATTTTCAAAAGGTTTCAAGATAAGTTCACCATCAATTTTCATCATGGGATGTATCCAACCCACTTCTACACTTCTCCAGACATTAACATCTATGGATTGCAAAAAGATTTTCATCTTAATTTTCCAGTAGAGAAACTTGATCTTCTCTAACCTTGGGGGCTTTTGAACACAAGTAGATTCAAAACAAGAATTTGTGGTCACAACAAAGGCAGTGAAATTTTCTTCCTCATTGTCAGAATCATTTTCGTGAGAGGTACTATTCTTCTCATTACTATCACTTAAAGTGGCATTATGAGCTTTGTTTTGATTCCTTCTCTTTTCAAGACACTCTGCAGCCCTATGACCAGGTTTATGACAATTGAAACATTCTTTTCCAGTTTTTGAATTCCGATTGTCAACTTTTGATGATGATGTGCTTTGACCTTTGTCAAACTTTTTATTTTGATTTGAAAAACCTTGCTTAGCCTTAAGATAATTTTTGTACTGTTTAACAAATAGTGCAAGCTCATCATCATTCACATCAAGTACATTTTCATGAGATTTAAGATCTTCCTTCATTGAAGATAAAGCAATACTTTTGTTCTTGGTTTTTGAATCTCTTAGATTCATTTCGAATGTTTGAATGGATCCAACTAATTCATCTACTCGAATTGAACCTATGTCTTTGCTTTCTTCAATGGCAGTAATTTTAGGTTGAAAACGATAAGGAAGCGAGAGATCTTAAAATCTTTTTAACAACTTGAAAATCAAGAATTCTTTCACCAAGATTAAATGAAGAATTAACAATGTCACTCAACTTAGCATAAAAGTCTGAAAATGTCTCATTTTCTTCCATACTAATTCTTTCAAACTGTGAAGTGAGCATTTGAAGTTTTGAGTTCTTGACTAAGGTGGTACCCTCATGGGTTATCTTCAAGATATCTCATGCTTCCTTAGAAGTTTCACACATCATGATTCTACGATATTCGCTTGCGGTTAACACATTGCAAATAGCATTAAGACCCTTACTATTCCAACCAGCCTTTTCTAACTCTTCTTTTTCCCATTTATCAGCAGGTTTAGGCAAGGTATCCTCTCCTACTTTTATGGTGGGTGGACTCCAACCTTGTTCAACAGTGATCCACACTCTCTCATCTAGAGATTTCGGAAATATCCTCATCCTAGCCTTCCAATAGGCATAATTTGATCCATCAAACTTTGGTGGACGTGTGACTGAATTTCCTTCTTCCATGGAAGAAAGAAATTATGATCTAGGGACAATATCACCTAGGTGTTAGCCTATCACAGTGATTCTAGCTCTAATACCAATTGAAAAAAACTTAATCCCTTTTAGATCACTAGAACTTCACACTTTTAAAATCAAATCACATATATATGTAAATCAACCACAATCAACAAACATATTCCATATTGCAAACTTTTTTTTTTTGGATAATTATTCCATATTGCAAACTGGACACCAAACAACATGTAAATAAGTAACACAAGAGGATTCAACTATCAAGAGGGATTCATGAACACAAGTATCATTCTATCCTTCTTGATAGCTAGAAATTATATTACAATGTATCAAATGAACACAAGATATACGTGGAAACCCTTTCGGGAGAAAACCACGGGAGAACAAGAGCAATCTACTATGAAAGAAGGGTTACAGAGATTATACCATACACTCGATCTCACCAACCCTTGGCCTAGTGTACTAAGATCTCTTCAACTCATTCCGACGAGTCCTCCTTCTTCAACGCTTGCTCAGCAACTAAATCCATTAGCCTCACTCTTGATATACTCATCCAAGAGCCATGAGAAAGAACAAGAATTGGTGCAAGATTAAACATACTTAAGTTTATTCGAGAAGTCAAAATTTATGGAACATATTTGATATTCAGACCTCAAGAACAAGATCTATATAAAAGATATTTCAGGCGGAGTGACTAGAAATAATTTCTAGCATTTCAGACATTTATGACTCTTTGCTTCTGATAGTATATTTGAAGGTTAATTCCAGCAAATATAGTATGTAGATTAAGACTCCCTTGGAAACCAAGAAATTAGTTTAAAAGTTTGGGTAAGTTTGAAAATATTCAAAGTTTGCCAACTAAGCTTAAAGGTAGGAGGATTAATACACATGATTATCTCCCAAAAAATTTTGTCCTCTAGCTTTCAAGCCAAGACAAATGAACTAAGACCCTTAGATTCACTAAAAATATTGCGTCTCAACATCCTAGCAAGACTAAGCACATATGGTACCCAAATCCGTTCTCCCAGAACCAGAAAACGTTGCAATTTGAGAGCCTGTTTGGGAACTTTGAAACCTAGGTTAGGCTAGTTCTGATCTCTTTCTACTACTTCGTTTATGGTTTATATGTAAACCAGCTTTTAGTTGGTTTGAAAAAAAAAAAAAAAAAAAAAAATTGTGTTTAGACCTTATTTTCTGACAGAAAAAAGGTACTTACCAATCAGTACTGAATAAAAACCAGATAGGCTTATCCTCAGCTGACTAAGGTTTTTAATTTGCCAAATAGCCCCTGAAGCTCCGGATAGAGAGGAGAGAGGAAGGGAAAGAAGAAAGTGGAGAGGAGGGATCTTGTGTATCTCAAGATGGAGGAGGGGCACTTTTGTCGTTAAGAAAAACATATTTCAAGAAAATAGAAATTTAGGCAATAATTTTTTTTTTTTTTTTTTAAATAAGACTTTAGGAAGAAAAATAGTTATTGAAGGACTTTAGCTAATAAACAACTTTAAAAGAGGACTTTTGGACAAATAACCCTATATTAGGATATTGTGTTAGAGATGGTAATATAAGGTGTACTAGACATAAAGTTGCGTCAGTCGACCCTTGTTGGGAACTTACAAGACCTATTTTGAAAAATCGACCGTTGGATTAGATTCTCCTCTTATGAATATAATGTCTGCAAACAATCACGGTGATCCAACAATCAATTTTTTAAAAATGTCATAATGAAAAATCTATGAATTTTTGTTCTTTAAAATGTCACCATTTTTTCACAGTTAATTTTCTCAAAAACCTACCGTTGGATTAGCATGATTTTTTGCATATATACATAACATTCATAAGAGATGAATCTAATCTAACGGCCAGTTTTTCAAAATAGGTTTTACAAGTACCCTAACAGAAATCATCTGACCTAACTTCATGTCAAGTGCACCTTATATTAGCATCTCGGATTATGAGTTACCAAAAAAGTGGTCATATAATCATATCTATATACCACATGTTTTTGATTGTCCAATCCTAGTCCTAGTAAAATAGGGCTATCTCTCTCAAACCTTATTAAGCAATCATAAAGGACATGGCGTAGTGAACCTTGCAAAGGTAAAAGGTTCTCCAAAGCGCAATTGGTCCATGCTTTCTATAAATAGATCTGTAATTAACACACCAAAAGTTTCTATATACAAAGGTTCATATATATATATGCTTGCTATATATTAATCATCAGGATTAGATGAGCTGCACCCTCATGTCTAATGCCTTGATTCAACTATTTTGACTGTTGTCCATCATACGTAATGGATCCAAGATATATGGTTTCTGCATGTGTACAACCTACAAAGGGCCGGTGAGTGATCCTTTCTTTATTAAAGAATGTACAATTGATCTTAACTTAAAATCCTCAAGATTCATATACTGATCATACTTTTTTCATTTTAACATTGATCTTTGATAAAATCTTGAGTTAATTTGGCCTTGATTGGCTTCTTGATTTGGCTATGATCGATTTTTCAGGTTAAGCTTCAACCACAATTAAACGATGGCGATCTTTTCTAAAATTAAGATGATATGCCAAGATCAATGTCTCTTATTTAATTTTTACTTCAACTATTTGTTAATTTCTTCGTGTTCAATGGTTTGATATATATGTTAGATTTTCTTGTTGATATATATTTTTAATATTACAAATATGTGGCCTTTCATGATTATTGATTACTAGAATATTTATTCCATTTAAGAGGGCTAATTGGAAGGTGAACCAATTTCTAGATTAGTGCATCCGATGCGATGAAAGACCACACTCTCTACATAAGTGTAATACACCACACTTTATACCATCAACTATAGAGAGAGGATTGATTTGAAGACTATATGTTGAGAAGTAGAAGGTGATCATGGATCAAGGTAAAAAGAGTTTACTATCTCCTTAGATATTATATAACATGATAGTTTTTATGTGCCAAGATTGAATCCTTAATTATTATATGTAAATTATTTTATGTCTAACAATATAAAGAAGAGGTAAGTATTTTTGACATGTTTGATGAAGGTTGAGTCAATTTTTATGGTTGGTTAGGTTGTGAATGTTCTTGGGGAACGAATTGGTTTGATTACAATTGTAGCATATATGCATGATGGAAATTATAGTGCTTAATTAACGTGGATTAATATATATTTCATTTTTAAGGATAATCCGACACTATCCTTTTGCAAATATTTGTGACTGAATCAAATATAGTTTTTGAGTCTTATATTGATTTTGAGAAACCTGACTATCGGATTAGATACCCTTCTTATGCATGTTATATGCATGCTAAAAATCACAATGATTGAACGGTCAGATTTTAAAAAATATCATTGTAAAAAACTGTGATGTTTATAGTTAATAAAAAATATAATAGTATGACATACATGATTGCACGTAGGTGTTGGTGTTTTAAGAACGAGCGGTAGAAATAGTAGTAAAAAAGATAGGTAAGGAAACCTGATCCTTTCTATATTTCAAGTTTCTTTAATTTAGTTGAAGAATTTTGTAAAAAAAATTCAAATTTTCTTAATATATATAAAACTCAGTACTTATAACCTCAATTTGATTTTGCTATATATGAAGGGTTTTTAGAACTAGGTTAAGCTTCCACATCAATTAATCAATTGATCCTGCATGGTTTTAAGAAGTAGAATAACGTACGTACTATATATATATATATATATATATATATATATATATATATATATATTGACCAATGATTTTCCTATCCAGCTATATATCTCTCCAGCTACAACAATGACAATTAATGTCTTGGCATTCATGGATCAATCACCCAATCTGATGCAGGTTTCTTCATATCCGTAATACATTAATATATACTATTGTATTTTCTTGCATGAAATCTGGATTAATCAATACTATTATATAAAGCCAATAGCAGAGTTTGGTGTGCTCACATTTACTTTCATGGGCGGAACCAAGGTATAGGGAAGGGGGCATGGCCCCCTGACTTTACATTTTTTTTTTTTTTTGTATTCCCCACTTTGGATAGTCATTGTTGCCAACAGTGATAGATTGCCAAGTGAATTGTCACTTTTGATAATCATTGTTGCCCATGAGAGCAAATTAACTCTTGATAATCATAGTTGCCCACAGTGATAGGTTAAACTTTTGATAATCATTGCTGCCCAGAGTGATAGATTGCCAAGTGAATTGTCACTTTGACTCTGTTTAACTCTGTTTAAGCCATTAAACAGAGTCAAGCTCGGTTTGTTGATCAAAATATAGGTTCTGTGATAAATTGAGATTTGTTCTATCAAAATATATGTTGTTAGGTTTCTCAAACCATGCCATCCCAAGCAGACAATATTAATTAAGAGACCCAAATTTGTCTGATTTTCTCTTTAATCTCCACCACCTGTTTTTTCCTCCACACAAAAAGTTGCAGAGAGAGAGAGAGAGAATCTAGAAGGAATCTAAGCCTTGGTGCTCATGAGAGCAAATTACAGCTGACTTTTTTATATGATGTGGCACAATATAGATGCTTGGATTTTTTTAGTCAATCTCAACCATCAACTGCATGAAACTGCATAGTTTTGGACGGGAAGGGAGCGCATCCCGCTTGGGAATTGGGATGTCAACGGGACGGATTTTTGTTTTTCCAATCCCATCTAATGAATAAAAGCATTTTCCCAAACCGAACTTAAAATGGGGCGGGACGGGACAGGTTTTTTCTATCGGGTTTGAAAAAATAATTAAATTTTTTTTTTACCTTCAATAATTTTTATTTTTGTATGAACCATAACCGTAATCTCAACAAATTTTATTTCAATCTTGGATTATAAGTATTTGTAGTTAAAATATATATTTATACACACTAACTTGGGGAAAAGAATAGAAAAAAAATAGAAAGGATAAAATTCTTAAAACACTAAATATTGTGAATAAACAAAAAAAAAAAAAAATAGAATAATTATATATACATAGATATTCAAGGCGGGGTGAGACGGGTTACCTTTTTTTTTTTTTATAAACAAAAAAATTCATTAACAGATCAAATACATCAGAGAAAACCCACACCCTTAGCATCCTCTACAATAATGTTCCATTATTTAGTCAGAAAATTATTTGTCCATTCTAATCCTGACTCTAAACCATGACCCATCTCAGCCAAACAAGGGCAGGTTACTTTTTTAATCCGTCCCATGCATTAACATCCCTACTTGGGAAGGGTTGGGCTAGCCCCCTGACTTTTGTGTATATATATATATACAGAGTTGCTAATATCAAGTGCTTGAGCCATTTGTGTAATATATTTTGGAAAACTGACTGTTGGATTAGATATCTTTATCATGTATGTCATGCATGCTAAAAATCACATTGATCCGATGGTTGGTTTTTGAAAATGTAATTTTGAAAAACTGTGACTTTTTTGTTCTTTAAAATGTTATTACTTTTTCACAGTCGGAAACCAACCTTTGGATCATTTGGAATATTTTTGGCAGGCATGACATACATGATAGGTAGGGGTGCAACTCGGAACGGGTCAATATGGGATCCGATCTATTCCGGTCAATTCGGACCGGATTGGAATTGGTCCGAATTGATTTCGAATTGGTCATAGTCCAAGTTCCTCAATCGGAATTGAATTCGGATCAATCCTCAGATATGGTCTTTTGTAATCCAATCCGAAATCCGACATGAATGTCCAATCCGATATTATTAAAATATATTTATTATTATTATTATTATTATTATTATTATTATTATTATTATTATATGGTTATATGCAACATGTAATATTCATTTTTATTTTTGTAACATTATAAATTCATAATACAACAGTAAAAAAAAAAATAGATATTATAAATTTACTTGTTACCCACTTTATTACATAATTACTGTTTATTTATATTTAAAAATTCCAAATACTAATAAAAAAATTAAAGAAATTGGTAGTTTGATTTGGATTAGATACATTATTTATGTAAGCATACCAAAAATCACAGTGATCCAACGATCAGATTTTAAAATATCTCTCAATAATAAAAATTATATTATTTGTTAATATTTAAGTATAATAATTTTCACAATGACATTTTTAAAAGCGACCGTTGGATGAGATGTTCTGCTTATGTAAGTCATGCATGCAAAAAATCACTTTGATCCAATGGTCATTTTTTTTATAAAATACCACATTTCTAAACAACTGTGAGATTATATTTGTATAGTTTAGAACATTTAGATGCTCTCTTAAATCCAGCCACCGGATGTAAGACCCCGAAAATTTTAATAGTAATTATTTCTTATTTATTATTATTTTATTTTAATTAATGCACACATGGCGTTTTGTCATTGGTCATAGACTGTGCCATGTGGCCACTTTTTGAGAAGGGTGTATGAGAGTGTTATGAAATGCATTATTGTGTCGGCAAGTGGTGGAGTAATGCATTATAATTGAGTGAATGATTGATTATATATATATATATATATATATATATATATATATATATATATATATTTTGGGTGTGTGTACAGGGAGTGAATGAGGTAAGAGTGAGGAGACAAGAGTGGGGTAGGGTGTTTTGGTTCTTTGTTTGCCACACTCTATATATATATATATATATATATGGATGGGGGGAGTAAATTCAAGGGACCAAGTATTGCATATTTTAGGGAGTAACTGGACGTGTGGGGCAATAATATATATATATATATATCAGTCATTCTATTATGAGGCCCACCTTACTCAAGGTTGCGTAAGGTCCCCTCCATATGGCCAATTTTATATGACAGTTCGTAAAACTGACCGTTGGATTAGATGTCCATCTTTTGTATGTCATGCCTGCAAAAAATCACAGTGATCCGACGGTTGGTTTCTGAGAAAAATGACTTTCAAAAAAACTGGAATTCAAAGAATAAAAAATGGCAGTTTTTTCCAGTTTTTTTCAAAGTCATTTTTCTTAGAAACCAACCGTCGGATCACTATGATTTTTTGCAGGCATGACATACAGAAGACGAGCATCTAATCCAACGGTCAGTTTTACGAACCGTCATATAAAATTGGCCATATAGAGGGGACCTTACGCAACCTTGCGTAAGGTGGGCCTCATAATAGAATGACTGTATATATATAATAATAATAATAATAATAATAATAATAATAATAATAATAATAATAATAATAAGGGAGTTGAGAGGAAAGGAAGATAGGGGAGAGTTAGTTGTAGAATTTTTGAATGGAAATTGGAGAATGTGGGGATGAAAACCATAGCCACACGTTGAATGAGGCTAACCAATTAATATTTATATATATTTGGCGTCTCTTCAGCACGGGGAGGGGGGAAAAAGAAGGAAAAGAAGAGACGGGAAAGAAGAGGAAAAGAGAGAGAGAAGAAAATAAAAGAAAGAGAATTGAAGGAGAGAAAAAGGAGAAGCTGAGGGGATGAGGGAGCTGCACAAACACATAGTAATTGGTAATTTTATCTCATAAGTCAGAGACTAGTAAGGTGAGATACTGTTTCTATTTTTATCATATTTAAATTTTTGGATTGAATATGGTATGATTTAATGATGAAATAATGACTTACATATATATAATATATGTATATCAATGGGGATTTCAAATCTTGGATTTTTATTTTATATGAAAATGAAAAGCTGAAACTTTGGGACTATTTTTCCCATAAACTATATCAACTCAGGATCATGCGTACCAAATTTGGGAAGTTTCCGATGAGTAGATTAATTTCTATAATTTTCTGAAGTTTAGTAATACTGAAACTTTGAAAATTTGTAGTATATTGTGTATATGTCAGAAAATTCTAAAATTTGAGTATATTGTAAAGCTTGAATTTATGGATTTTTAGAGACAAGAATCATGGAAAAAGACCTATGGGTGATGGGTGAATGAGAATTTCTAGAGAGAGAAAGCTTCCATGAAGCTTTAATAGGAGGCACAAGGTGTATTTTCATAGTTTATCGAAAAATTATGATTTTTATATATATTGTATAGATTGATTTTATATGAATTTAGAACTTTGAATCACTTCAATTGGATGTGAATTATGAGAGAAATTGAGAAACGAAGTTGCCGAAAAATCTGAAATTTTTTCTAGCCTACTTTGGCATCATTTTTAAATATGTTCGGATGGGAGGTGTTATACACCACCATTATATTTTGAAAGCTTGTATCACACAGATTCTGTAACATCTTGAATCATCCAAATCGGATGCGAAACGAAGGAGATATATGTGTGCAAAGTTGACCAAAAAGATGAAAAATATTGATGTATCATGTACGTGAGTGTGCATGTATGATCCTGTGTGGTGAAGGTGCATGGTAAATCATTTGCAAATTAGCACTTGTGACTATCATTTTGACTTGGAATTATTTTTAAAAATCCTATTAAATTAAGTTGATATAAATGAGTGCAAAAGTTGTTGTTTGGGATGCATGAAAGAGCCTAGAAAATTATGGAGCGTAGTGAAGGTGCACCATAAGGCTTACCATGTAACATCATGGTATTTTGACTATTCTAGTATGATTTTTCAATCTAACAAAATTTGATAAATTCTACAAAAATCAAACAAGTATCCAAGAATGAATTATTTTATAGAAAAATACATGTGGATAGAAAATTAACTATTTTCCAAATCGTGAGTCTTTGGAAAATAGTTGAAAATCATGAATAATTGATTTTTATAAAATCATGATGATTAGTGAAAGATCTTGGAAATACAAGTTATGGAAATCATATTGGCATATATATAAACTGTTAATATATGCATGTGATATTTGTAAAGTTTATAACATGTTGTTATTATTATGAATAAAATGATGAAGCATGTTAATTGTTATGTATAAAATACATACATGTGATAATTGCCATAATTATTGCACATAAAATTGGCATATGGCATGTGGTGATGATGTTATGAGAAAGTGATTGGGCTTATCAGTAAATTCCATACATCTCATAGTAACAATGCGTTTTAAGAAAATAAAATCGTGCACTTGTCATGCGAATATGCGTGTATGGACGCGCATGTTACACGTGCAGGCAAAGCGGACAATATTGTTACTTGGAGAAGTACGGGGTGTTACAGTGGCACAGTTACATGTGGTGGCTCAAGTTGAGTGAGCAGAATGATTTATTTGTATATCACTGATATAACTGTTGATATGAGATATATGTTGAGTTGATATACTATGAAATGTATGCATGAATTGCCATACATGAATTGTGGATATGAGATGTATGCCATATGTATTGCATAGAATAATTGCATCTGGCATGAGACACAGTTACATGTGAGATATATTGCATAGAAAATCATATGCATTTGTGATTATTTATGTAACTGTGGAAATGAGGAGTTGAGATACCACCAATGGACAAAAGATCCTGGAAACAGTTAGTGCACTAATATATCACCCTTACTAAAAACAGCACGTAAATCCTCCTGTCAATGAGTGACAGTCGCGGTAGGTCCTAAAAAGGCAGGGACTGGGTGATATACATCCTAAAAAGGCGGGGATGCTGTTGTGGTAGATGATTGAGAATGATTGAGAATGGTTGAGATGGTTGAGTACTTTAAAATGAGGTAGCCATCTATTGTGGTGAAATGGTGAATCCTAAAAGAAGGTTACCATCAGTGTGAATGGTTGATGTTTTGCAGGAAAAGCAGAACAGAGAAAATGATAGGTATGACTGCATGAGCATTGCATCTGTTATATGCATAAAGCATGCATGTAGTGTAAAATTATTTATTGTGAAAAAGTGATGGATATATTCTGTAATATATATAAATGAATTACAGATATGATGATTTATTTATGTGATATTTGGCTGATGATAAAATTTGTTAATAGATATGAGAATGAGGAATGATGTAAATATTTCTGAATGTATTGAGAAAAGAAGATATTGTATTCTTGTAATATGATTTACAATAATAAAAAGGACTCACCGTGGACGTAGACAATTTTGCTGAACCACGTAAATCCCGGTGTTTGTTTATTTTTCTGCTATGTGTTTTCTTTAAGATGATGACACATTATCAGCATGAGACTCTATCCAACTCAGTAAACTAAATGGATGTGTCTAGAATTCAGGTACATTACGGGACTGTACTCATGATACAAACTAGTACTCAGCGCTATCTTTAGTTTTTGAGATGTTGAAAAATTATTTAAAGTCTTCCGCACGCGTATTTTGAAACACTGTGTTAATTTTAAAAAGAAATTACTCAAAAGATAAGCGCTTGGTGTTTTATGTCACTGTGGCATTTCTGCATAGGGGTTACCCTGTGTGGGGTGTTATACCGGATCTATGTGATTTTTTGTATGCATAATGTGTATGCGTGGAACATCTTATCTAATGATCAATTTCTAAAAATATATATCCCATGTTGGATTTTGCAAAGTGTTGGTTTCATTCAAGTTGTGTATCATATGGTTCTTATCCATATTTTACAAAACGCAACATGGGGTTGGTATTTTGTGAAACCGACCATTGGATAAGATGTTCCACGTATACACATTATGCATGAAAAAAAAACACATAGATCCGCCGGTTGGTTTTTGAGAAAACATATAAATTATTTAAATTGTGCAAATATTATCTCACATTTTTTTACAAAAATGTGGCATTCTTAAAAAATTGACCGTTGGATCAACGTGATTTTTTGCATGCATGATTATATAAGCGGAACATCTCATCCAACAGTCATTTTTGAAAATGTCATCGTGAAAATTATTATACTTAGATATTAAGAAATAATAGAATTTTTAATACAGAAAATTGGCCTAAAGTCCTGTTTAATACTTTACTATTTGATAAAGTCCCCTCTTAGTTATTTTATTTTAAAAAGTCCTAATATAAATTGTTTTACTGGCTTAGGTCCTTTTTTTAAAAATATATTTTTTTAAATGGCTAAATTACCCTTTTATGAGCTAAATAGGAGTTCTTGCTGTTATTACCGATACCTTCAAATTAGAAGGTTGAGTTTTGCGCGCGTAGATGGATTTTGGTCTCTATGTTATTTTTATGATTTGGAAACCCTAATTTTCGCGCGCGTAGGTGGATCGCTGTTTGGATTTCGACATTGCTTTTCTTATGCATTTCTTGCTCTGTTTTTCTTCATCGCTGTTTGGATCTTTGATTTTCTTGTTCTGCTGGAGTGTTGATGCATTCTTGCTTTCATAATCAGGTTAGATTTTCGGTTTTTGTTATATTTGTTTGATTTGCCTTTTTTGTCGAGGATATTACAAATGTGAGATTGAATATTAGAGATTTTTAAAAGATAAAAATTTGTATTCTTTTATTTTTGCGATTGAATATTACGGATGTGCGATTTGTTTCTGATTCACTATGTGAATATGTCAATCTTCATCTTCATCTACTGAATCTGTCAATTTGTTATTCTTGTTCATGAATCTGTCAATTTTTTTTGAATTTCTTTAAATATTTGCTGAATCATTCAGTGGAGTTCTTTGTTCCATTAAAGAGGAAAAACCAAATAAAATATAAAAAATGAGAACCTTGAGTTTTGCAGTAGTAGAGCACTGCCAAGTTGATTAGGAAAAACCAAATAATTTTTTTTTCATATATCAGCTGAACTGGAGTTAGCTTGCTACATTGTCAGAGTCACTACACTGTCAGTGTAGTGACTTCATTGATGCTAGTTTTTGCATAATATATGTATTGGATTTATGTTAGTTTTATTAAATCTTATGTGAATTTTTGTTTGGATGATGAGTTTGAATTTTTATTTTTTTGGTATTTGCAGCATATTGGAAGATATGGTGCATTCTTTTACTCTTTTATGCAAGTATGGTGATCTTTCATGCTTTGTGAGGTTGGGTGACAGCATTTGTTTTGATGAGGTTGTTGATTCATTGTGTAGAAAGTGGATGGCTTTGAAGCGTGATTCATTTTTTATTACTTGTTCTTTACCAGGACATGCCAAGTGTGTTGTTGATTGTGATGCTGACTTGGTTAATGTTGTTTCATTAGCATATGAATGTGGGGAGCATTTTGTTGATGCTGTTGTTTGTGAAAGAGATGTGGACAGTGGTGATGATTATGAAGATGAAGATAACTCACGTATGCAATTGGGGTTGGAGTTTGATAATGAGTTAGATGCTATTTCGTCATATTGTTCTCACAAGCCGAAGAAGTTATTGTCTGAGGATTGGGCGCATGGAATTACGAATGTGGGTCAATGTTTTAAGGGTGGGGCTTTAGAATTTCGAAATGTTCTGTCTAAGTTTTCAATAGAGCTTGGGTTTGAGTATTCGTACTTAAAGAATGACTTGAAGAGGGTAACAGCTGTTTGCAAATACAATAAAGTAAATGGGTGTACATGGCGTGTGCATGCTCGGTCTAATACTATAAATGAATTCTTCTATATTAAAGAGTTAGATAATATTCACACTTGTGGGGCTGCTGTTCGGACATCAAAGAATCCACGTATGAGTTCAAATTTGGTGGCAAGTGAGATTGTTGATACGGTTCGTGATGATAATGGAACTCGTCCTATCCGTATTCAGCGTATGTTCAAGTCAAAGTATGGGCAAGATATAAGCTATAATCATGCTTGGTTAGGAGTTGAAAAAGGCAAGGATTCAGTTGTTTGGGGACTATACTCTTTCGTTTGATCAACTAAGGTGGTATGTTAGTGAAGTGGAGAGAACAAATCCGGGTAGTAGGCTAGTTCTAGATTTTGATCCTTTTACTGGTCGATTTAAGAGGTTATTTGTTTCCTTTCATGCATGCATTGAGGGATTCAATTATTGTCGGGCTATGTTATTTCTAGATGGTACACACTTGAAAGGTAGGTTTAAGGGGAATCTTCTTGGTGCAACTGGTAAAGATGGTAATCAAGGTTAGTACTTGCTTTTTTTTTTTTTTTTATAAATATATTTTCT
>JAESVK010063266.1:225571-236274 GCA_017140935.1 Hamamelis virginiana
CTTTGCATATAGGTGCTAAGTCTTTGCTTAACACTTTACAAACAAGATAACACTACCTGTGGTTTAATTTTCTTTGCTTGATGATGATATATCAGGTTGATTAATTACTGGCAACCAAACTGAGAAAATATGCTATTTTGGGTTATATAAATTTCATAATCTGTATAGGCGGTAAGGCGAGCTAATATGCTATTTTGCAAGTGAAACTCATTTCAAATTAAAAGTTTTGAATGTTGTATTTTCTTCATAATTTAAAACATATCAATGACCATTTAATTCAACAATTAAGATAATAAAATGAGATTTTTATTGATATTTACAGCAACCAAACTGAGAAAAAAAAAAAAGCAAATCTGTAAATAAGTAAAAAAGCAAATCATATAAGAGCAGCAAGAGAGAGAGTGAGATGAGGCTTAGGGCGAAGAGAAAGAAAAAGATTGGATAATTTGGGCAAGGGTGGGCTAAACTTAGGGCTAGAGTAGGCTAAACCCATAACAATGGTAAACTAATAAGGCTTAAAAAAAAAATTGGCCAAAGTTGGGGTGGGTGGGCTAGCCCACCTCTTGCCCCCTATGTAGTTCTGCTAGTGCGAGGGAGTTAAAGTGTGGACCATAAGATCAGCATCATTATTCTTTTTTAAATCCACTAGGCAATAAAGTGGATATGACATTTTTTGACACCATAATTATGTGTTTAAGTTCTACTTCCATATGTTAATCTCATATTTATTTGATTTTTGGTAATATTAGTATTTTTAAAAAAATTAACATGTTGTGTATTGCAGTGACTGTAAAAATTGAATTATAGCTCTAAGTTCTCGAAGTGCTCAAAGCATCTTGATCATAAGATCTAGGAGAAAGACGGAAAGTAATTGCCCTAGGTAAATCACCTAACTAGATATGATAGTGTTCTCGTTTGATCAATAAATTTATTATAACTTTTATACTGATAAAGGTGTATTTGCAAAACAAGGGTTGCCGACCCTTGCTAAAGGCAATTTTTCCTGTAGTGTTGACATTATATATAGTTGAGATTATGCAAGCCAAACCCCATTTTGCAGTGCTGGAAACACGATTTTAAACCTCTAGTTCTATATTGGCAGCAAGAATATATATTCATCTTCAGGTATAAATCCTCTTTGTCTACTATGTGTAAATATAATGGAGTGTTGTTATTGGATATTGATTTGTTGTGATTGCTGGAAATATTGTAGTTTTCGGAGAGGAGGTTGGATGGAGACCCATTTGGGTTTTTGTTTGGCTTTCCTTTTTCATTAATTAATTCTATTGGTTAATTGACGATGATTTTCATAGTTATGGACAAGTGTTGATAATTGTTAGCGCTATCACCTCGACCTATATTAACCTATTGAACCAAACCACTCCATGCTAAATTGGTGAACCAAACCTCTATAGAAATTTTTTTCTTTTGCATTTGTCCAAACTAACTTGAAAAGAAATTGCATAATGATCTAGCTAATCACAGTTTCATAGAACATGTTTAGCATTTTTTTGCTATGGAAAAAGAGTGGTGCAGTGCATCTCTCTATCTAGCAGCTGGCTTAACACTGAAATCGATTTGCATATGTTTTGGCTATCCTTTCTAAGGTGAATTGGCATTGATCTCGGATTCTCCTAAGACTAAATGAATTGAATTTTACCTTAATGAATTGAATTCGAGAAATATTAAGGGCTCAACTAATTGTATTGATGTTTTATATACTTGCAAGATCATAGAAAGCAGGTGTATAAAAGGAAAATCCATTCATATATATATATATATAGGGACAGGTTCTTCTAACCATTCGTTTTACCTTTATTTCTACCATCCGTTTTCAAAATACTAATATGGGTTGAATATTTTGAGAATCTGACCGTTGGATTACATATTCTGCTTATATACATTACATATGTCAAAAATCACAGTGATCCAACGGTTGGTTTCTGAAAAATGCCACTATAAAAAATTATTATAATTAAAAACATCGCAGTTTTATATTGTGAGATTTTTTAAAATCTGACCGTTGGATCAATGTGATTTTTGGCATATATGACTTGTATAAGAAGAGTATCTAATCCAACGGTCAGTTTCTCAAAATATTCGACCCACATTAGTGTTTTGAAAACGGATGGTAGAAATAATGGTAAAAAGAATGGTTAGGGAAACCTGTCACACACACATATATATATATATATATATATATATACTCACATTTTTGGTGGCAACTTAAGGGTGTAGCTAAAAGTATAACATTTAGCTGTAATTGAAAGTTGTCACTAAAAGCTTGTTATTTTTTGTAATTGATGAAGTTATTTAGTGGCAATTATTGTATATTTAATGGAAAATTTTGTGTTATTTAGTGGCAATAATTGTCACAGCTAAAGGATTGACATTTAATGGCAATATTATTATTGCAGCTAAAGGAAAATCTTTTAGTGGGAATTTTGCATTGCCGTGGCTAAAAGTACTAGTGACAGCACTATTTGCCGGGACCTAGTGGCAACAAAAATATTGCCACTAAAACTTTTAGTTGCAATTTATTGACTTTTAGCTGCAACAATTGTTGCCGCTAAAAGTCAAGTTTCTTGTAGCGATCAAAACCCAACTTTTTTTGAAAACACTGACGTTAAAAAATGGTAATATTTTGAAGAAGAAATAAGTTGCATAATTTCATAGTGACATTTTTCAAAAACTAACCGTCGGATCACTATGATTTTTTTGAAGGTATGACATATAGAAGAGGAGTATCTAATCCAACGGTCAGTTTTATGAATTAGCATCTAAAACTGACCATATGAAGGTGACCTGACGCAACTTTGAGTTAGGCCAGCCTGATAATAGCATTACTGTGTATATATATATATATAATATATATATAGGGACACTTTTCCCTATCCACTTGTTTTACCGTTAATTTTAGTTCTCTAAACATCAATGTGGATCAAATATACATTGATGTTTATGTTTAATTCATACTTTTTGGTTTTAGCACCTCAACTGGAACCTAACTTGGCACTTTGAGCTCTGGTTCAATTGGTAAGTGCACTTCTCACACCTTCATTGTGGAAGGTCCTGGTTTCAAACTGGATGTCACACACCTCAATGCTGGGATGGGTCTTTGTAAAGTGTGGGTTCTTTCCATATGGAAAAAACATAAAACCTAATTTGTGGGTCGTGAACATAGCCCTGGAGAGATGGGATGGAGACTTGGTTTATGAAAACCACCCAAGATATAGCTTTGATATCATGTTAGAAATCAGGATTCAACTTAATAACTTACTTACAAAGTGGACAATCTTTAGAACTTATTAACTAAACTTTGGTGGTGTGAGAAACTGATGTGGGACAAATCTTCAACATTCTTAATTTCTGTTTCCAAAGCAATTCAAGAACTTGTTTTCAATTATAGGGAAAACTGCTTCAAGAATTAATGCTCCTGATTACTAAAATGAAATTTATTGAAAACAGGTAAAACTGCTTCAAGAATTAATGTTCCTGATTACTAAAATGAAATTTAGAGCTCTAATGTTATGTTAGTAACGTTACAAATTTGCAAAGAGATTCAGTTGGGGGGGATTTTCACGGAATATGGATTTTGGTTTCTAATGCCGTCCACTTTATGAGAAAGAGAAACACACCCTCTATTAAGATGAAAATATAATATTGCTTTTCAGGCAGACAAAATTAGCTTATTTCTGGTTTGAAAATCTTAAGCTATTTTATTGTAGTTACAATCTTTATAAGATTAGTCAACTTTATCTCTAAATGCAAGATGGTAGCTGAATATATGTAAAGGGTATATTTGTCAATCAATTAATATTAATTTAATTTAATTTTAATCCAGAGGGGCCTAACGGTATAGCATCATATGCTTTGGACTTCTTGATAAATAAGATTGTATTTAGGGGCCTATTGATCATTTTCCCTTTTTTTTATTGGATGGTAATCTGCTTCAATTCAATGCAAGTATAAATGATTCAAACTAGTGTAGTAATATCAATCAGAATACAAACAGCAAACAGTACCCCACCCCCCAAACTCCCAAAAAAAAAAATAATAATAAATAAATTTCAAAACAGAACAGAACGAAAGCAATAACACTGAAAGCAATACAACATGTAAGTAGGCCTCCATGATATCATGGACCTTGCTGAATTGTGGCATATGTTCCTCTTCCTCCACGTACACTGCTATGAGTTGCTGAATGCATGAAATGCAGGGATTGATGGAAGTACAGAATTTGATGCAGCCAAACCCAGAAACAAATTAAGCATCTTCTTCTACCTCAACAACATTTTGATAAGAACAGGACTGGGGCGTCTTTGATTTTCTCCTGCTACTTCAAACCAGTATAGAATGCCACAGAAACAAAGCACTGTCACATTGCTGAGGTCAGAACTTGAAAAATAAAAAGCTTTAGTTTTTTAAAAACTAGAATAGTGCACATAAATAAACATTGCAAGAAATTTAAACACAATGATAAAGCTAAAAATGTTTGCAACTTCACTTACCTTAGAAAGTCATCAAACGCCTAAATTCTTCTTCGTCTCTGTCCACGAGCAGCACTCCTGTTCGATCTTTTCAGCTTTCTGTGTTGTACTCCTTCAACAATTCTCAAAAGCCACTCAGGAGTCCTAGTTAAGAATATATGATATCCCCAAGCCAACCCAATTACCATTCCACTTCCATACCCCATCAACACCGCTTTCCATCCAAATCCACCACCAAAATCAGAATTCTCTTCTTGTTGAATTGATGGCAGTGGTTGCGGTTCCTCATCTTCGCTGCATTTCTGTGACAGTGGAAATCCACACAACCTCGAATTTCCCACGTATGAATTGTTATCAAATGTATTGAACTGTTTCCCTTGAGGTATCGGTCCCTCCAAATAGTTTTGCGATAGGTTTAAGACTGCAAGGAATGTCAAACTAGTCAGCTGTAAAGGAATTACCCCATCAAGCTTGTTGGAAGAGAGGTCTAATGATTCAAGCATCATCAAGTTTCCAAGCGAGGGTGGAATTTGTCTTGCAAGGCTGTTATGAGAAAGGTTGAGCACTCGAAGTGAATGAAGATTCCCAATGAGCTTCGAAATCTCTCCCTAGAATTTATTGCTGGACATATCAATGGTTGTGAAGATGGTTTGGATTTTCACCAATTCAAAATCCAATCCTTTCATTGTCACCATCACAGAATCTTGATAGTAGTCTTCTCCCATATATCTTTCTTCGATTTTTTCTCCATCCACATCCATCATAGCCTTTAGATTTTTGAAATATTTTTTGGGCAAAAGGCCAGTGAGCTCATTGTGAGAGAGGTCCATAATCCGCAAATTGGGAAAGGGAAACCTTGTCTTGGAATCGCCTATGAAACCATAGAATTTATTTGATCGCAAGACAAGAACTTGTAGATTTGGAAGAGTATCCAACCAATAGGGGAAAGTATCATTTATCTTGTTGTTTCCGAGGTCGAGAACTTCCAAGTTTCTACAATTGATTAAAGATTGTGGTACAGGTCCTTCCAATTGATTGCCATTGAAGGCGAGATTTCTCAAGCTATTTCCCTGTGCAAATGTTCCTGGTATGGTGCCATGAAAGTTATTCATCCGTAAATCCAACACCGAAAGTAGATTGCTAAAGTTTCCCAAACACTTTGGAATTACACCACTCAAACTATTATTAGACAAATTGACAACTACAAGGGAACTCGCATTGCAAATCAAAGAGGGGATGTTTCCTGTTAATTTATTGTTGGAGATTAAGAATACTCGCGTGAAGAGCGGTGGAACTGGAAGCAGTCCTTGAAGCAAGTTGGATTGAAGGTCGAGAAGTTTCAAATTGTTCCATGGAAGTTTCACAACATTTGTCAGAAAATTGGAAGAGAGATTAAGATAAAACAATGAATCCTTCCCCATGTCCCATACCCAATTTGGAATCTCACCATATATTCTGTTGTTAGAAAGGTCTAGCCACTTCAAATTTTCTAGTGCTCTTAACAAAATTGGGAACTCACTTAAGTTGCAGGAAGATAAGGTTAAATAAGAAAGTTGGGACAAGGTAAAGGTGAGTTTTCTATTTGTGCTCCATGAGAGTGTTACCTGACAAATTGAGATCTTGTAGATTTTGGAGGTTTATAAACTCGTTTGTCTCCACAATCCCACTTAATTTATTCCATGAGAGAGTGAGATGAGTGAGGTTGACGAGTTGAAAGTAGGAGGTCGGAATTGGACCCTGTAACTTATTATGATCTAAGCTAACTTCCTTCAATGCATGATATTGGAATTCAGAAATGTGACCGGAGAGGTGGTTATTACTGAGGTCTAAGAGCATCAATGATGGTAGAGCAAACACCCAAGATGGAATTGTCCCATTCAATGAGTTCTCATTCAAATAGAGGAGCTCGAGATTTGGGAGTATTTGATCAGAAGGGATGGAAGTTGGAAGGAGTTGGGAAGGAATGGGACCTGCTAGCTGATTATGCGAAAGGTCAAGATGAACAAGGCGCGTCATGTTGAGGGGTGAGAATGAGAATCGAGTGAAACTGTTATTTGAGAGAGATAAATAATTGAGCTGCTTGAGATTTGACAATGATGATGGGATGTCACCAATGAATTGGTTATGAGAGAGTTCCAAATAAGTGATATACGTAAGATTTCCAAGGGAAGCTAGAATTGACCCAGAGAAATTGCTAAAACTGAGATCCAAATAATTCAATGACTTTAAATTGCCAATTGAATTAGGTACTTCTCCTGCAAAATTCGAGTAAGAGAGATCCAGATAATTCAACGACATTAAATTGCCAATTGAATTAGGTACTTCTCCTGCAAAATTCAAGTCAGAGAGATCGAGATAATTCAAGGACTTTAGACTGCCAATTGAATTAGGTAACTCTCCTGTAAAATTTGAGTAAGAGAGATCCATAATCTGGAGGGGACTGCTGTGGTTGAAGTTTGGAAAATAACCGGTAAGAAAATTGTTGTCACCTAGCCTAATCATCTGTAGGTTTTGTAGGTGGAAAATGGAAATCGGAAATTTTCCTTGCAACCCACAAGCCTCGAGACTCAGAGATGTCAATGAAGAAGACAGATTCATCAAGGAACTTGGTAGTTTAACTGAAGACATGTCTACTCCGGGAAGAAAAAGTTGTTGTAACTGAGTTAGGTTCCCAGCAAGCCTTGTCAAACTCAATGTTTCTAATTTACAATAAGTCCAGCCGAGATCAAGTGAAACTAATTTGGATAGGTGGGAGAGTTCTGATGGAATAGGGCCAGAAAATTGGGAGAAGGAGAGGTTGAGATGCATCAAACTCGAAAATTGACCTAATCGAGATGAAATTGGCGAGTCATTGAAATCATTGTGAGAGAGGTTAAGCCATTGGAGGTGAGGAAGAAGAAAGAGGGTGTTGTTGGAATGAAGGGTTCCATAAAGCCAACTGCAGCTAAGGTCGAGGCCTATCACATGACCTGTCACCTTATGGCACGTGACACCATCCCATGAGCAGCAATCACTACCCTTCTTCCATGACACCATCTTTGGATACGATTCATCACAAAAACCAGAAACATAAGAATCGTTGAAAGAAAAGTTTTCCATGAAGTGGAGCAAGGCAAAGCTCTGGTCATGATGGCATAGTTGGGTAGGAGAAGAGTTGGAAGAGAAAGATGATGAACAATTAATTACTTGAGAATGCAAAAGAAAGATTACGAAACAGAGGCTCATTAACAATCCCATCTCCTTTCAAGATATCAAAATCTAAAGATATGATGATTGTAGAGAGAGAGAGAGAGGAGATGAATACTTATATACTGCATATTCAATTGAAAAGTCCAAGTCTTCCATATAGATTTAAGAGATGAGATGATAATTACTTCTGGACGACTTGAAGACTGATCGGATGGTTGGCCAATACTTGCCCTTAAAACTTTTGCCACAATCAGTTCTTACATGAAAATTTTAATATGTAATAGATGGTTTAGACATAACTCTAAGATTTTTTTATTAGTTTGCGTGGAATCAAAAGAAAATTACCTTCTTTATTAAGGAAATTACGGAGTACTTCATTGCTGGGTTGACGAACTAGAGAGGAAGACCTCCACTGAGGGGAAAGGAGCCTCTCATGAATAGAAGAATTATTGAATTGAGTTGAAGTATTTTATAAGTTTTGTGATATAAAATTGGGTTTAATGGTATAAAGTATTAAATTAAACTAATTTTTCCAATAATTTCATTATATATTTTCCATGCACCAAGTTAAAAAAATACCAACAAGTTTGATAGTGTTGGAATCAAGAATGAAAATAATGAGAGGTAGAAAAAATGGACCACCTGCCCAATAGCTACAAAATCCAAACGGTGCCTAAGAGATTGACTACAATCTTAATGAAATCTTGGGATATAATGGTATTCAATTTCTAATCATCACTTTCATTTTTTTTCTCACCCAATTACATGATAGACGACCGATCATAAAAAAATCCTTTTATTTTTTATTTTTGGGACATAGAGAAATTTCCTTATTAACATGTGTCAAGTGCTCCTACATCATGTTTGGAGTCCATGTGTGCTGCTATGATGGATTTTTGTCGCATAACAATGGGTTTGAAACTTTGACTGTTTGTCTTCGATCCAATTACAGTGCGCCATTTGTTCAACAAAACTGCAATTCTTGCACGTAATTTTGAAAAACTATGGCTTAAATAGTTGGAAGAACTATGGAGAGTTGGTTTCTGAAAAAATGGAGAGTGGAAAAACTATGGAGAGTTGGCGAGTTGGTTTCTGAAAAAATGTAACTTTGAAAAAACTATGGAGATCACTAGTAGTACTAGTTTCGAGCCAAGTACTGTTATATTTAATTTTAAGATGGGATCCAAGATAGAGGAGATCACTTCCAAATTACAAGGAATTGTGGAACAAAAAAGTAACCTTGAGTTGAGAGAGATTACTGGAGGGGCGTCTAATAAAACAAGAGAAAGATGGGTCAGCCAACTGACTTCTTCACTACCAGAACCTCATGTTTACGGCAGGAAAAAAGATAAAGAGGCAATACTTCAACTGTTGTTGGGAGGTAAAGCAAGTGATCGATAGTGGAGTATGTGTGATCCCTATAATTGGTATGGGAGGTGTGGGTAAAACAACGTACTCTGGCTCAGCTTGTCTACAATGATGCCAAAGTGAATAGTTATTTTGATACTAAAGCATGGGTTTGTGTTTCTGAACAATTCTATCTCATTTGGGTAACGAAAGAAATACTACAAAAGTTCGGTTCGCAACCTTCTAATTTCAATGATTTTAGATTCCCTTCAAGTGAGTTTGAATAAAGAAGTGTTCAAAAAGAAATTTATGTTCATCTTGGATGATGTTTGGCATAAAAACTATGAGGACTGGACAAAGCTAGGCAGGCCTCTCGAAGTAGGAGCTCCAGGAAGTAAAATTATTGTCACAACTCAAGAATAAGTATAAAAGACTCATATATGAAGAGAAGAGATGCTGGAAGAGAGTATATCAGTGTATCTCAATAGCTTGAAATAACCCACTATTTATAGGTGTGGGAATTTGTAACTCAAGATGATAGAATTAAAATTCTATCATAATGGTAAAAGGAGGTTATGTGGGTTACTCAAAATTAAATGGAGAAAATAAATATTTGACCATCAAATTGTAACTCATGTCTATTTCATTATTATTTTTTTATTAAAACATCCAATAGGGGGTGAGAATAGGGTCTAGCAAAAAATTTCCAATAGAAATTAGATTCAATTACAAATATGCTGCAATAATAATCAATAAAGAGATAATCAAGGAGATAATGAAGAGAGAATGCAAATGCAAGTTTTTAACGTGGTTTGGCCCTAGCTCCTCGAATACATCCATGCTTGAAGCCCAAGAATATCCCAATCCACTATGGATGCTCCTTCAAGGTTAAGAAACCTTTACATTAACAGGAGAATCAATCTCTATTTCAACTTGTAGTAGACAAATTACCAACAACTTCCAAGGGTTGACCTACAATAACCCTTCTTACAATGATGAATCAAATAAAAGTTTGTAGTACAAGATTTGCTTCTCACAAGTTCAATATTCCCAGTTATAAGCTTAAACTAATAACTCTCAAGAGTAAATGACTAATCACAACTTAATAGATAGAAGAGGTAATTGAGAGTATTAAAGTCTTTGGAGAGAATGCCCTTCGATGGATGCTAATCAATGCACTAGCAACCTTCTCGATGAGGGAAGCACACTACTACAAAAAAGGTCAAAGACGACACTTTTTTTTGGACTTACCACAACACTTTTGATAAGTGTCATTAAAGCTAATCAAAATACGACACTTTTCTATAAAGTGTTGTGCAAAGTAATAATTTTACGACACTTTTAACAAATGTCGTGAATACAGGGTTTATAACGACACTTTTACACAAGTGTTGTGATAACCCAAAAATTTTAAAAATGTTTATCTATAAATTTCAAATAAGGTTTGGGGCGATTTTTGGAAATAAGCAAAAATTGTGTTTCAAAAAAAAAAAAAAAAAAAAAAAAAAAAAAGGTTTTGCTAAAATGCCAAACGAGCCCTTAACGTTTTTCATTTCCTTGTAACAAAACCGTGGGCTGCCTTTTTAAAACCCACATTTTTTGTTGTTGTTGCTGTTTGGCGCTTAAAACCATTTGAAGGAGAAAGAGAACCCGAGAGAGAGAGAGAGAGAGAGAGAG
>JAESVK010063267.1:0-19114 GCA_017140935.1 Hamamelis virginiana
ATTCACCTTTCTAATCAACAACAAAAACCCACATTTTTTAATGATATAGCTTCTAATCTCCGATCAACTTGATTTTTGGCATAAATGACATTCATAAAGAGGGTAATTAATTTAACGGTCGATTTTTCAAAATACAACCTTCATATTGGATTATTCAAAAGTGTTGTAAAAAACAATGATCATATAATGTATCCCTATATATTCATATAACCTTGAATTCTAAACTTCGAAAAAATTTAAGAACATTTTGAACAAAAGAATGAAAATCATAAAGTTTTTTTTTTTTAAATCATGAAGTTAAAAAATAATAATAATCAAAGTGATGATGGTTGTTGATATGGCGACACGTGGTGACGAGTGAGCGGAATACAAAATTGGGAAGCATTTGTTTTTCATTTCTTAGCTAGAAGAAGAAGGAAGCAGCATTAAGAGTGATGGACTCCTTTTAAGAGGATTGAAGGGAATCCAAACTTTCCAGCATGAGTACACGTGCCACACTCTCTTAAAACTGACCCTTTTGTGAGTTTTTTATGAAAGCACAATCCTTTACAGCTTTTGATCGTCACCAAAAGGGAAGCTAAAAGGCTGTTTGGGTGCAATTCCAAATAAGATGGGATATCCCAAATGAGTAAAGCTACCTTCTTCACTCGGTTGTCCTTGTTCTTTACCACCTTTCCGAAGAAAATGCAACACAGAAACAAGATAATTTTAGGGCCAGCTGAATTTAGGTCAGTTTAAATTAGCTTTATTTAAAATCATTTATGAAAACTACTACTACCAAAAAGAACAACTTGTATTTGAAAATTATAGTATTTCAAAATTTTCATACTAATAAAAAATCATTATTACTGAAACTAAGGGATCCAACTTTGGCCAAAATCGATTTTGAAACCAATTAATCTATTATAATTTTAAAATTTTAAATAAATTTAATTTTGAATTTCAAAAGTGATTTTAAACAAAACTAATCCAAATGGAACCTTAATGATTTTACTTGCTTTGCTTAATTACCCAAAAGAGGAATGAAAAATTTTGCCCTGTTTGGATGAAATGACTAATGAGAATGAGAAGGTTCCCGGTGGAAAATTTGTAACAGTGACCTTTAACCCTTTAAAAAGTGAAGATTGGATTGGTAAACTCTCTCGGGGTCCATAGCTTGGAAAGCAGTGGAAAAACATGTTGTTAACCATTTGCATGCTGATTGGCATACTAATTTGAATGATTGTAAAAGACAATTTGGGCTCCCAAATTTAGCAATAATTTAGCAATGGCAACCTCAAATGGGAGGCCCGTTGGAGATGCTCTAATGGTTTGGTATCCTTAGTTAAAAATGATATTTTTGCTAACAGCGTTAATTCAATCATGCAGCTTTAAACACTAGGACTGACCACACTGCACATCTCAATGGAAGAGAACATGCTTGCACAAAATTACTTGAAACATAAGATAAAATATGATTAAGTATTCCTTTGACACATTCATTTCTTATAAATCAAATCTCAATAGCCTAGTCTATTTTGTTTTCGTTCGATGCTTCATTTTGTGTAAGGTTAGGTTAATGGGAACAGAACTAGCCACATCATGGTTAAAACACAAGCACATGGTTGGTTATGACTCTACATCAACAGAATGAAGGATACTTTTAGTGTCATTGAAGCATGCTTCCTCTGGCAGCCTAAAGCTTAAACAAAACATTGCCTGCATGACATAAAGTGAAGTTCAAAATTAAGGAGGGTTGCATATACATAAATGCAAGCATGCACATTGTTTATTGTAGTCCAAGAAAGTTTATTGTAGTCCAAGAAAAAGATGACCCTAATACTGGTTTATACCTTATTTGGAGCAACATCCCTAACCCTATGAAATATTGGGTCTTGTATACTCGCATTCAAGGCAGATTCTGCCCCCTGCAAAGTGAAAAGCAGCTTAGACAACAATATATAATGTATAAATAAAAATTTAAGGGTACTTATGCTGAATTAAAACATGTTGATGCAGTTTAATGTGGTAGGAGAGGGGCAACTGCAATCAGAGAGTAACCCCTAACCACAATACGTCACAGTAAGCAAGCTACTGGAAAGAGTTAATTGCCTAGGAAATCATCACCATACTTGGTGACTCAAGCAAGTCACGGGCACCAAATTTGGTTTTTCATCAAAGAGAAGACTAAACAACAAACATTGCTAGGGTTGAGCATATGTTTTTCAAATCGAAGCAGATGCTGAAACAACAAATGTCCAACAGGGCATGGAAGGCAAAACTAGGAACCATTTTTATTTTTATAGAGCCATCATTCTGTACTTTAGGTTTTATTTGGAAACTTGGAACTACTAATACTAATGACTTTCACCGTCAATGACAGTTTCATCAAAGATTTAGGATACTTTTATGCACACACACAGAGAGAGAGAGAGAGAGAGAGAGAGAGAGAGAGATCCATGAGGGGAAAAATGAGAAGAATTTTGTTTAACTCAATTGAAGGAAATGATTTGTCAACTGAATTCATGGTTAACAATGAATTATTTTCAAATGCTATAATGCACAACAATTTGAGTCAGTTGACTCGTACATAAATTTAAAAACCATTTTGCAAATAGTTCCAATCTATGTGTAATACACAAACTGTTCCAACCTTCAGGTCCACTTATATGAAACTTGCAAAAAAGTGTCACGAGTAATAATATTTAGTAATCGTGTCTGAAACAACGTGCAAGATCTTTAAAAAGCATTATGCCAAAATAAACATATTATCTAGTGAACAGATTAAAAGATAAAGAGTAGATACAGACATGTTTCTGCAGTATATAACTTACTGAAATTATCATTTCTTTCGTTTCATTTGACCGCATGAAGCAATAGCAATGAATCCAAGGTAGATCTCCCTTCCAGTATTTCTTCTGGACAAGGCCCTTAAATGCATCTGAGGAAAAAATTCCAAATTGTTCATTTCTTTTTCCATCTCTTGTTGGCAGTAAAACAGAGCATTAAGGGAGAAGGTGCAACACCTAGACATATAGAATATAAAAGAAAACATAATCATATAAACAACAGAAGTAAATCCTTCTAGAGCTTCCAGTGGCTAGTTCAATAAAAAAGAGAGAAGAGACCTCAACCTACTAGCCAAAAGATGCATGCACCCAACTGAAGATAAAAGAAATTAAGGAACCCCTAACCCCATGAAAAGAATGAGTACCAACACAACTGACCAGAAAAAAAGAAATAACATAGAATAACCACGTCACATTCAGAAATGAACGGAGAGTATAAATGACACACACAGGCAAGCCAACAAGTGAAAACATTATTGACCTTGCCTTGGACAGCTGATAAACAAAATTTGAGGTTACTCTAAGTCAATAAGTAACGTTATTAAGCTATGGTCATTGAGGCACTTATTGACCTTTTAAGTGCTCATCAGACAACTATAATTCAACACACAAAATTTTAAATGCTTAATTTGACATTAAGACTAAAGGTTTTCAACATGGTTTTAGATCCCGCATCATCATACAAAATAGTAGTTTCAAAATCCTAATATCACAACCAAAAAATTTGTGATAGCCATAATTCTGGATCTAGCAGAAACAATGCCACGAAAGTGTCCATATCATATCAACTATCATAGCAATTTCGCCAAGAAAAGTTAGTAGAGAATGGTGTGAGAGGAGGATAAGGAGAAAAGAAAAATACAAACAAAAAATAATAATTAGGTTTATCAGGGCCGCCAAATTTCTGCATAAATATTTGATACCAGCAATACCACCTTGCTGACTGGCCAACTGGGTATGGCCAGTTAGTATGTCCAGTAAGACTGGTAGTTAAAACTTGAATTGTCAATAAATATTGGAATCTGATTTTTCTGAGTCAACTGATGTATAAGACTATAAGCTAGTAGACCTGGTCTCCTGGAGATCCCTTAAATGTTCAAACTTCAGGGAAATTTTGGAAAATGGCTTATCCTCTTAATTAGATGAAGCTAAATAAATTTTCCCACAAAGAATAATGGGTAAAAAATCACGTAGGCCTAAGAAGTGATTATTCTACAATGGTAGGCCACCAAGATATCTACTGGGGAAATTCAACAAGATATTAAAACCAAAAATGGAGGATGTATACCTAAAGGGATAAAAAGTGAAATAATCAGAAAGAGAGATTAAACAAGAAAATTTCACATTTACCAAGAAATTGTAGAGCAGAAGCAGGTAAATTCATTATCACATGATCAACATGCTCCCAAGTCTTAGTGTTGAATGACTCAAAGTCTCCTTTTCTCCTCTTATTTGTGCCTCCTTTTCTCCTATCAGCTACTGAAACACCAGCACCACCAGCACTTCCATTTTCTGCAGATGAATACGCAAAGGCACAAATTTAGCTATTTCAACCAAGAAATATAGTGACAATTATTGTATATGCGTTCCAAGATGCTTAAACATTAAAAGTACACGAGTTGTTATTATACCTTGCTGACAACTTTCTGAACGTCTTTTAACTGCAGCTACAGTCACATCTGCAGTCATAAAAGAACCATCTACAGCCTCTGGCTTACTTAGATCATTCCCCAATACATCATTCACCTCAACTGCAAGGAATATCAAGATTAAACTGCAAAGGGACACTTCAAAGGAAGATAATGAAGTAATTTGGACAAACATGTTACCTGTCCGCCTTTTGTTTTCTAACTTTGTTTCCCGATTAACCTGTATGCCACATGTCTCACAAGCCTTGAGAATAGGAACATCAGACTCTGGACCAATCTCATGAATAGGCACCGCCATCAATTGAGAAATGAATTTCCTAGCATCCATATTGTATGCACAAACACGATGATCAACCTTGTTGATTTCTGCATTAATCTTCAGATAGCGAATGCTATCTGGATTTAAATCGTTTGCATACACTAGGCATCCTATCTGTGCTGCTGGAATAGCAAAAGGACCAATACCAGCAAACATGTCACAAATGATCTCCCCTGCCCGGAACTGAGAAACCAACCTTTTGTGTTCATGTTCTAATCTTGAGTTCCAATAGACCAAGCTGTAATCAAGCTTGAATGTTGCCCCATATTGCTTCACTTCTGTAACCATATCATGCAGTCCAGCTAGAATTTCAAACTTCGGCACACGGAACTCATTGGTAATGGTTCCAACTTTATTAACAACAGTTTTGATTCTTGGATAATTTTTCTGCCAATATTATAAACAAAATGGTAAAAATACAACCATGAATTGTGAAATGGCAACTAAGAAGCATAAAAGGAAAATAGTACGCTTAATGCTCGAAAGATTACAAATATAAGTAGATTGCAACTACAATAGTTCTTAATCTACCCAGGAACTATAAAACAGTAAATTAGAGATAAAAGAGCATGAAGCGAAAATGGGAGTGCATGTTCAACACTCCAAAAATTACAAACATGAATAAATTGCAAGTAGAAGTAGTTCTCAATCAGTCTGGAAACTATGATCAAATAGTAAAATAGAGAGAAGGATAGAAGAGTGGAGTAAAAATGCAAGTGCATGTACCCTCTCAAACAGGGCTTTCAGATAAACCTAGGATCAGGGATAATAGGACCAAAAAGTACTCAAATAAGTGGAATAAAAGGTTCAACAAGAAATGAACAGAATCGGTGATATGAAAGTTAATTCATGGTTAAAATGAATTTGTAGCTTTTGACACGCTGACAATTCAAAGCAGGAATTGAGTTGCCTACCTCAGATAGTTGAAATAGGAATTGTAGAATCTTATTTTTATCAAACAACATAAAATATGACAGTCTCAATGAAGTTCCAGAACTCAATAGAACAACATGCAACGTTGAATTTTATTTTCCTGATCATGAAACATGTACATCAAAGAAATTTCTTGCAAGAAGAAACTTATCAAAAGGCACAAAGTATCTCTGGCACAAAGAATACTAATAGATCTTAGATATGTCAGATAGCATTTTATGCATATTTATTGTTAAGTTCCCAACCTAAAGCCTAAGCTATTAGGTAGAGGGCCCGTACAGGTATATGCAGCTATAGCACGCCCTTTATTTGGGCGATGTGGGACATAGTAGATTCTTCTATACTCCCCCTCACGTACACTATCATGGAGAACCAATGCTCCGATACCATGTTAAGTCTCCAACATAAAAGCCTAAGCTATTAGTTGGAGGGCTCATAGAGGTATATGAAGCTATAGCAAGCCCTTTTATCTTCAGCGATGTTCGCCGAAGTGGATTCTTCTACATTTATAATAAAGGTCAACAAAGAAGCAAGAGAAGCATAAGGGTCAAAAGTAAAAATGGAAACATACATCATAGATAACCTTTGCAATAACATCCTTGTACAGAAGTAGTTCATCGGTAAGATTCAGATGAGCTATGTGACCTGCAAAATATGAAGCAATGTTAATTTATTCATCAGTGTTAGAACAAGGAGTTTCCTGATGTTGTAAACTGAAATATACAATGATGTATAAAAGTACCAAAAGTAAATTTGCCTAAAAAAATTCTTTCAATTAAAAAAATTAATATAAAAGAAAAACCAGTGGGGAAAAGCAAAGCAATTATGGAATAATAGAATACTTAACTATTGTTTCAAAAGATGAAGGTACCTCAACTCCAGAAGGCAGAATCTGCTTCAACACATGGTCTATTGTCAAGATAACAAGTTAGAAAGTTGGTCATTTGTCAATATACTGGGCAAAATGTGTAACTTAAATATGATCGTAAAGAAATTTCAAAAACAAATAAAAAATGGCCATGGATGTATAAACCTTATTTTTGAGGGTATAATCTACGTGCACAAACAAATTAGACAGAGAATATTTGCAATGTACTTTGGAAGCATTGCAACTGACCTGCACCCCAGTAGGAATATCCAAGTGTTAACGAATAGGGAACTACTTGAATCTTGCATAGACCCTTCAGTTCATCAAGTTTTTGGTCTGGAATTTCAGATAAATCTGCTCAAAATGAAAAAAATTTCCATTAATGAAAAGTAGGTAAGCATGTTCAATAAAAATGACACCATTTATGACAACAACCAGATTCCAACCACATGTCAACGCTATAAATCTTGGCCAGTCTAAATTATGTCACAAAAACAAGGAACAAATTAAATACGGACAAGTCCAACAATAACAAGCAAGGCATGGTAAAAAAAAAATCAATATAAAGTGACCTTGTGACGGGCTACAAGTCTGGCTTCATAACATCTCATGCTGAAACAAAGGATTTAGAAGTTTAGAATGCATTTCTGAGGCTCGCCTCTAGCAAAGTGGTTACAAAACGACATGAGACTAATTTCTAAGCAATGTTCTCATTAGGCATGTGCCTCACGAGCCAAGGCATACTCAGAACTTCACAAAAAGTCTTGGCTGCACTCTCTCTCTCTCTCTCTCTCTCTCTCTCTCTCTCACATACAGACACATTGCTAAAGAAAGATGCTCCAGCTAGTAGAAGAGAGAATAGAGTAACCAGTCCTCACCCCTCTCTAGATAGAGGTAAAACATTAGTCTTCATGAGAGTATAACAGTTGAGGGCTGGTAGGCTTGGGAACAAACTTCCAACTATGAAAACAGTGAAGAAATCAACCAAGAAACACAAAAACAGTGAAATTTACATGCTTCAGCGGCCCACATCCACAGAAGATATGAAATATCTCAGCAGATAAATTTATATTGCGCATTTCCATATGCTGGTTAAATTGCCCAACTCAGTATACTCTTTGACAGAGCTCAGGCACGTTTATAGTCTGTAGAAATGGCCAAACCTGTTTCTTGAGGTTCAACTAAACTTAAGCCGTTGGGACAAGCCCAGGTGGTGAGGGATTATAGGGGGAATGGGGTAGGATTAAGTTAGATCATGGGTTGGATTTCCGTCCACTGTAAAAATGAAGTTATTAAAAAAAAAAAGGTTTAACTAAACTTCAAGCTGGATCTGAGAATTTGATATGGAGCAACCATCAAGGCAAAAAGTGTGGCAATCACCTAGACTCACCTAGAAATTTTGAAAACTAAATTAAAACCGATACCAAAGCTACACATCCATGAAATCTCATCATCCTATTACCCCTTAAATCCTCCAATATAACAGTACATGATAATTAGATGGGCCAAATTTATGAATTACAAACTAGGAAATCAAAATGACAAAAATAAATTGTTCGTAATAGTTCACAAATATCAGAAGCTAGACATTAATTTACCATTTTTTTTGGGCCCATCATATACACTAAATGTTCAACATTTCTTACCAGAATTTTGAACCCTTTCAGATAATATCATGTAACGGTTTTTTTCACATGTTGGATCTTCAGTGATAGGTTTAATGCGGGGCTTGTCAAGCAAGTATCTGCAAATAAAAAACCATCCAAGTAACGTTCAGTGATTCAGAATTCAAAGTTCTTCAAGTAAACCATATTTGTCTCATCAAATATAAATCACATTAAAGAGAGTAAAAATCAAACTAAATTTTGCTTCCAAAAGCTTCTTCTTCTTTTTTTTACTTTGATTGTGCTTCCAAAAGCAATAAAAGTACTTTCGAAATCCAAACCAAAGAATGCCACAATAAATTTTTAAAATAAGGCTTCATTGAGTTGAGTATGTGTTTTCCGTACCCATTCAATACTCGAGTGGCGACTTTGCAAAGCTCGCGAGGGATTCGCAGCGCCCACAATTTCAGATGCAAATCGAACTTACTTTCGTCCAACATTGTTTGCTTTACAGGATTGATTTTACTAGTAATTGAACCCACAATTACAACACTCTGAAGCTTTTACAGTTGCTTTAGCCTACAATATAATATATATATATATATATATATATATATATATAACAAAAACAAAAATTATTCAAAATAACAATTCCGACATTAATGGCTTCCAAGCGCAAGATCACACATGAAACAAACCCTAAAATTAAAACTAAAATAAAGAAGATAAATTACAGTGAATGATTCAGAGGTTGTAGATTCGCATAGCCATGGAGATCTCAAATAAATACAAATTTAGCAGATACATATAAGAAAACATATAGAACTTCGAACATATATATAATTGGGGGATTTTATCAGTTGCAAGCTGAAGACCAGTGAAGTTAGTCCAAAGCTCGGACTGCATATTACATCTGCCAATCAAACGACGTTCGTTTCGTTACCCTTCTTGACATCTCATCAAAACGCACCGCTTTTAGCATCTTTCAAAAACAACGCAACAAACTGCACCGTTTTAGAGAAAATGAATTTGCTGCTTAATGGGAGTATTAGGCTGCGTTTGTTTCACTGGAATGGAATCTCATTCCTAGGAAACTATATTTCATGGGAATGAAAATATGACAAACTTTCCACTTTCCAACATTAGGCTGATGTTTGGTTAGTTAAGGAATGTGTAATGGGAATAACATGTCAAATGGTTTAATTTCAATAATAACCCTTCCCATATATATATATACCCGCAAATTAATGTTCTGAGATTGGAATAGTGGATCTGGCGGTGGGATTATATAAGGGGAAAATACACTTTGCACTCTTGTGCTAAAGGCCAAAAACAAAAGTATATAATGCTTGTTAAAATGAAAAAAAAAAAAAAAAAAGCAGGGTTATATAATAAAGTCCTTCAGCAATTAGCTGGCACAGACAAATTAAAGATAAATCTTGTTCAGGTGCAAAGGACAATTAATTAATTACTTAATCTTTTTTTCTTGTTCATTTTTTAAATTTGAAAGGACAATAACATAGATCATTACCAATGAAAAAGACATTCAAATGATAAGAATTTTTTTTTTTAAAATGCAATAAAAAAATTCATAGAAGCATGGAAAGATTTTCTCTGGCATTTAAGATCTTCAAGAAATCTAATTGTAGCAGCTGATGTTATTAACACCAATAAACAAACACATCCAATAATTATTTGGTTTTGTCCTACTGTTTGGAGATCTTCAGTAATAAATACTATTAGTTTATTATGAAAAGGATATATATATATATATATATAATTTGGTACAAAGCATATATTTATATATATGTCTAAAGTGTGATATTTTATGTCTAACCATGGCAAGCACAAAATCGTGCAGAATCCCAAAAGAACCAAAGCTATAAAAAGGGAAAACGAGCAAATAAGATTTATTAATTTGGGAAACCACAAAAACACTGTGATGAAATTTGCTATATTTCCACAAAATCTTTTAAGGAAATTTGCTAGGAAATTTCCACAAAAACTCAATAACTGAATCAGTCTCTCACAGGCATTTTTTCAAACATCAAAAGCACAAAACACAAAAAGAGATGGAACCAGACAAAACTATCAAATTTTAGTCCACAATTTCACATAAATATATGTAGAGGAGCTATGAAAACTTAAGGATAGCATATTATCACTTTAGTAATAACACTTACTATGAGATGATAATGTTAACAAATAACTCCTATAGCATAACTAGACAAGGGGCTTCAGAATTTAGATGATAACCTGCAGACATGGAGAAATCGTCATTATGACCTTGGTGTTTCAGCACTACTGTACACAATTTTACTCAACTGCGAACAATTTTATCATCCAGGAACCTTACATTAACCATGGAAATAATGTTAGGTTATCGGGTTACCTTACATTATCAGATTATCGGGTTACTTTGCCGGAAATGGATGACAGTCGTCGGAACTGGTCGGAAATGGTTGACAGTCACCGGAAATGAAGATTTCCGTGCTTGAGAAGCAGATCGAGAGCAAGAGCCTCTGAAGTAGAGGAGCTACGCGACGAATCGAATTCTTGCCCGTGATTTTAAGAAAACAGAAAATGAATTCTTGCCAGTGATGGCCGCCGGAAATCGGAGTTGATCGTCTCTTCGTGCTGGAGGAGCAAACGATTCAGTTGAAGAATGAAGAAGATTGGATATGAAATGAAGGTGGAAGGGCGAAAGCCGGGCCCGTGATCTTTTGAGAACAAAAACTTGTTCTCTTAAAACCACTTTTTTTTTGTTCTCAGTTTTTAACCAAAAACTTGTTTTGTTTTCTAATTTTTAGATTTTGTTTTGGGAAAATAGGGCAGAGCCAAATATATTTTGGGAGACAAAACAGTTTTTTTGAACTCTGAAAATAGAAAACTGTTTTCAGAATTGGGGGCCAAACATAGCCTATATTTCATGGGAATGAGAATATGACAAACTTTCCACTTTCCAACATTAGGCTGATATTTGGGTAGTTAAAGAATGTGTAATGGGAATAACATGTCAAATGGTTTAATTTCAATAATAATCCTTCCCATATATATATATATACACCCGCAACTTAATGTTCCGAGATTGGAAGAGTGGATCTAGCGGTGGGATTACATAAGGGGAAAATACACTTTGCACCCTTGTGCTAAAGGCCAAAAACACTTTGCACCCCTGCACTTTAGAAGTGAACAATCAACCCCCTACACTTTCAAACTTTAGAAGTTTGCTCCCTTCTATTAGTTGGTCGTCCATATATTTGATGGAACAATCGTCAAATGACCTTTTTTTGCATGTTAAATGACTTAAATGCCCTTATTTTAATTTAATACAATAAATGTCAAAGTGGATGAAGCACTTAAACGGTTTGACCCGACCCAAAAATTTCCACCCTTTTTGTTTATAACAACCAGTCTCATTGAAACTCCATTTTAGGGCCATCCAACCCATGAGACTATAAGAGAGCTATTATTTTTCCCAACATAGGCTAATTTGTGAGCAACCCAACTGCGACGACTGTGTAAGGATCTGAGGTTTCTAAAAACAACACTAACATATATGCGTATGTGTGTAGGTAAAAAAACATGAAACCCAGCAACATCAGTAGATTAAACATATTTTCAAAATTTCAAATCTCTTGTATTGTGCTTACCCTTTGAGAACCAGAAAAAAAAGCTTCAGATACAGTGAGATTCAGATGAAAAGAGGGTTTTTTGCATAGATAAAAGGAAACCCACAATAGTATAGCTTCATGTCACAGTGACGGCAAGCTTTTCTTGTATATAACATAAATATCTTGACCAAAGCGAGCTGGCTTCTTGGACGGAATCTTATTTTACGCACAAGATTAATACACTTCAAAATCCCCTAGAAAGAATTTGAAAACAGAAACCATGTAGCACTCTGTTTTCTCAACAACCCTTTAACATTCGTCATACTCTTATTCAGTTTTGAACTCACTTGTGAACTCATAATCACCACCTAGCTAAAACTCAACAAGGGTTGGTAGAGAGAGAATAGATAAAGCACAAAAAAAAAAAAAAGGATAATAGACAAAACTAACTGATAATCACCAAACAAATAGCAATAGAAATTGAATCAAACCTTAACCTTTTTACTGTCGTGAACCCAGCAAACCCTTTACACTACGTTTGGATTAAGAGAGTTGGAGAGAAGAGAAGAGAAACTCATTAAGAGAAAATAAGAGAAAGTCAAATGACTTCCTTTCCGCCTTGTTTGGATAGAGAGGGAAGAAAGTTAAATGACTTTCTCTCCACCCTGTTTGGATAGCCTTCATAAGAGAAGAGAAGATAAGATTTTAAGGTAGAAATTTCAATATTGCCTTTATTTACATAAAAAGAAAATAAAAACTAAAGAAGGAAGAGAAATAGCAAAATAGTAAAACCACACATCACTTAAACCCTTTCTCTTCTCCTCTTCATTTCTCTCCAATTTGGAGAGAAAGAAATCAGCCCCCTTTTCTCTCCTCCCCCTCCTCCTCTTTCTCTCCAACTCTCCCAATCCAAACAAGAGAAACTTAGAAAGTTTCTTTTCTCTTCTCTTCTCTTCTCTCCGACTCTCTCAATCCAAACATAGTGTTAACCTCTAATCTTTAGCCATAGCCAGCAACAAAGCAACACATTAACCCATTGAGCCAGAAACCCCTTCAAATCCAACAGTAGCCCCTTCGATTGAACCCAGAAAGCAAATAATTGAACCGAACCTGCTTCTATTTCAATCACGTTTAGGGTTTGGGGATAGCTTGAAGTGTGGGTTGCGAGAGTTAGGGCATCGATCACGTTTAGCTTTTTTTTTTTTAGCTAGCTAGACCCATTTGGGTATAATTGCAACCCGATAACCCGACCCATAATTGAGTTCGATTTTAAGTTGAATTGACGAAGGGTAAAATGGTAATCTACCCTCATTTTTAAAACCGTAAGCCCCTATACCAAAGTTTAAAAGTGCAAGGGGTTAATTGTTCACTATCAAAGTGCATGAATGCAAAGTGTTTTTGGCGTTTAGTACATGAGTGCAAAGTGTATTTTCTCCACTATATATATAACCCCACCGCCATATCCACACTTTCAATCTCAGAACAATATATATATTAATTTATATAATCCCACTTAGAATATTAATTTGTGGGTGTATATATATATATATATATATATATATAGAAAAATATTCTAGTGAGCATTTGCTGACTTTAAGCTAAAGTAAGCAAATAACACAAACCCTTGGATTGGAATCTTGAGATGAATCTTCCATCAAGTGAATGAGAATCCAAGAGCTTGTGTTATTTGCTGACTTTAACTAAAGTAAGCAAATGCTGACTAGATCACTTCTATATATATATATATATATATATATCCACAAATATATGTTATGAGACTGTAATATGAGAGATGAGAGGGAGTGGATCTGGCGATGGGGTTAGAGTCGTAAGAGAGACAAGTGAGGAAGGTGATTAAACATATCTCAGAAGCTGCTCCAGTGATTAAACATATCTTAAAAGCTACTCCGATTAGAAGATGAGAGATGAGAAAGAGTGGATCTAGCAGCGTTGGCGTCGGGTTTTTTTCTGGTAATATCTCAGACGCTGCTCCGATTGGAAGATGATTAATCAGCGAAAAGATAATATCCGGCAGCAACAACTTCGGCAGCTTCTGGCAGTGCACGCAGCGGGTCGTTGCTCTTCTTCTCCAGTCTGCCATCGAAGTGGGTCGATTGATACACATATTGGGGAGGGACATGTTTGGTAATAAAAGTTTATTGTGTGTATTTTTGAGGGACACGCTGGTAATTATATTTTATTATAAACTCATTCTTAGGAATGAATTAACAATCCCACATTTTAAATGTGAATAAGATTCCGGCTATTGGTGGGAATCCATTTCTCATGGAAATGCAATATTTCTGGAATGTGGCCATCCAACTAAGGAAATTTTCCAACATTTCTGATTCCCAATAATGATTTCAGCTATATTCCATTTGGATAAGCTTTTAGTATTCTACTTTCTGTTTTTACTTTTAAAAGTAAAATGAAAATACTGTTTTGTCCCGCCGTCAGATTCCGATCTAAACTTTCCATGTAACGAAGAGTATTGCCACGTAACTGTAGCGCCACATCATGATAAAAGGAAAAAAAAAAAACCAGAATCACATCAAATCCTTATCTTTCCACTCTCCCTACTATTTAAACTTTTAGAATCAAGTTTCATCTTTTTTACTTCTAAAAGTAAAAAAGAAGTAGAAACTTATCCAAATAAGCCTTTAAATTTGTTTGTTATCTCAACTTTTAAAAATTTACTATCAAAATTTTATACTATAAAAAATCTTTCATTTTTAAATTTTTAAAAGTAGAAAACAAAAATAAGAAACTTATCCAAACTAACCCTTAGCATCTCCTAATATGCAACCGCTAAAATTAGTTTATAGGATAATTCAATGTTGAAATCAAAATACATATATTATAGTAATGTTAAACACAAATATACATGAATTTATCTATATGTTTTAATTTCAACAGATAAATTGTCCTATAAATTGATTTCAGTCGTTAGATTACATGATAAAATAACTAATAATACTGCTCATTATGACCAAATCTGATTTCCGTTTTAGATGTATTTCCAAAATAACGTGATTTTTTAAACAACGTCAGTTACCAAAATGCACAATTTTTTACATGTCACCCCTTACAAATTGCACGGATTTTTTGAATTATCATTATTATTTGTAAAATTCTTATACAAAAATAAATAATCACAATTTTATACTCTTTTAGAAAAGTCCATTTGAATTTATGGACTATTCAATACGATAGCTCTCTCTTTTTCTCTTAAACTTTCAAAATGATGATAAAAATGTAATTAAATCTTATATTTATGATAAAATTATTTATATACTTATCACCAACTAACCTAACACCTGACTAAGCAACACCTTTAAATATATTATTTTTAAAAACGCGTTTTTCATATAATAATTCTAGAAAAATGGAACTAAACAGGCCCTATAATTAGGGATGTTTATCGGTCCGGTTTGAGCGATTTAGTCTTAATTTTGATATCAAACCAGAAATTGCGGTTTGTATTTTTCATAACCCATACCAAACCAATTAAAGTATTAACCCAATTTAAACCAAACCAATTATTGCGGTTTGGTTTGGCCAGTTTGACCGGTTTTGAAATTATTTATTTTATTTTTTTTTTCCCACTTAATTATATTATTTACCTCGGATCATAAGAAAAAACAATCCAGCCATCCAAAAAAAAAAAAAATTTGGAAAATGCAGCCATTCTACAGAGTTAAAACAGAGAACCTAGCAGTTAAAACCAAATCTACAAGACAAATACAAACCAAACCCTGTTTTATAAGATTACTGATGTGCTGATACCTTCAAGATAGTGGCCTAAAAAAGCCCACCAACAATTAAACAAAAGTTTGATCCAACATGGCACTCTAGTTTAAGGGAAGTAGTAAAGGGTCAGGTTTACTTTGGATTTGAAAGTACCTAAACCGGGACCAACCAAATCGGAAAAAAAAAATAAAAATTTTGAAGCAATCCAAATCAAATTATCAAAAAATTCAGACCAAACCAGCCTTGTGATTTGGTTTGATATTTCGGTTTGATTGATTTTTTGAACGTCCTTACCTACAATTTCAACAGAGGCCATCCGTTGACTATGGTACCATCTAGAACAAATAGCCCAGCGGTTAGCCCTATTAGAGTATTTACTTTAAACAGTTGGTGTGTCAAATACAGGAGAGAAACAATCTTTTCAATCCATCCTCTATCTATATTGGACTTGCAATCTTTTCAAATCCCATCAATTGATTTTCATAGATTTCATTTTCCACAAAATTCAACACTGTCATTTTCACTTCTCCATTCTTTGCAAGGAAATGGCAAAACTAGATTTTGCATCCGCAGTGCATTTTTGTAATTTTGTTTTTTGGGTGGACTTTTTAAACCTCATGAATGATGAGCACAAACCAAATTGAACCAAATTAAAATATCTAGAATATGAGTGTTCTTGTGTGTGTATATATATATATATTTTATTATGAGGATTATTTTTTATGAGGACTTGATTTTTAAGTTAATGTAAGATGAAAATTTTGAAAAACGAACCGTTTGATTAGATATTATCCCAATGTTAGGTATGCCAAAAATCACAATCATCTGAGGATCGGTTTTTAAAGTACAAATTGAGAAAAAATATAATCATTAGATACCATTATACTATCTCTATTTTAGAAACCATTTGTTAGATCACTATAATTTTTGACATGCATGTTATACATAGGATAGATATTCAATCCAACGGTCAATTTTCAAAATATCAATCCTACACTGGCTAAAAAGCCAAGTCATCGCATAAATTTATGTGAGGACATTCCCGTAAGAAAAGGACTCATATATATATATATATATATATATATATATATATATATATATATATACAGAAATTCTGAGGTAAGGCCGGCCTTAGTTTAAAAAATACGGTCTGTGCAAAAACGACGTCGTTTTGGCCATTTTCAATGAAAAAAAATTAAAGAGCGAGAGGGATTGGCATTTGGGCATTTCGAAGCTCCCGTGCCTGAGACCTGCTACCTGCTCCCTCTCTTCAGCTTCTTCTTCTCTCTCTCTCGCCGGTTACAACTCAGGCCGCCGTCCGTCCTTGTCGTCGCCGGCGCGGCTTCCTTCTCTCCAATTCAAAGATTAACTTACATATGTGGTCACCAATTCAAGCTGGAGAGCCCTTCGGCAGGTTCTGTCCACTGTCCACATGCAAGAACCAAAGCCCACAAAACAGAGCATTTGTGGGATGCTTATTCCGTATATAGTCTTATTCTGTATTAGAGAACCACAATCCAGTATAGAATTTAGCAAATCAGGAAAGAGAGGGCAAATTTTACATGATAGACAGGGAGTGGGGCATGGTTGGTACCTCTATAATAAATGCATTTGGTTCTTCTCAAATGGCAAAACTAGGAAGACAATGCCTTGCTAGTCATGTGCCCAGCGAACCCCATGTTTTGCCCAAAGATAGTAGGCTCCCACTGGACCTCTACCCCCCAATTCGTACAGCTCCGGTGCAATATTGTTCTTGTCTATCTCGTGCAGAACTAGAGTTAGAATATTCCATGCAGCTGCAAGCTCATCACTTCTCATAAAAAGATGGTTGTCTCCATCAACGACATCTAGAAGAAGATGCTCGTATGAATCAGGCACCTCCACATTATACCTACAGTGTTAACAAAAGCCAAGCACATAAAATGACATTAATGGATGACTGTATAGGCATCTCTGTAGAAAGAGGAACACAAAAAATTCCACAACGCTAAAAAAAAACAGAGGGAAGGAAAAAACAACTGTTATACCTAAAAAAACCAGTATCCAATTTTCTATATTACCAAACTCAAAACAGAACAAAAAAACCCTAAAAAAAACCCTAAAATGGCGTGGGGGAGAAGAGAGATGGAGGGAAGGAAAAATAAAACAAAAATTACCTTTTATTGGGGTTCTCGGCAGCGGCGGAGGGCGGAGCGGCGGCGGAGGGAGTGGAGGGAGACGAGCTGTTGGGCAGGCCGACGAGCTGTGGTCTCGACGAGCTGTGGTCTCAAGCTGTTGGGCCGGTCGATTTAGGGAGTGGAGGGAGAGAAGGAAGCCGCGCCGGCGACGACAGGGACGGACGGCGGCCTGAGTTGTAACCGGCGAGAGAGAGAGAAGAAGAAGCTGAAGAGAGGGAGCAGGCAGTAGGTCTCAGGCGCGGGAGCTTCGAAATGCCCAAATGCCAATCCCTCTCGCTCTTTAATTTTTTTTCATTGAAAATGGCCAAAACGACGTCGTTTTTGCACATACCGTATTTTTTAAACTAAGGCCGGCCTTACCTCAGAATTTCTGTATATATATATATATATATATATATATATATATATATATATATATATCATTCTAGAATATGAGTGTTCTTATATATAAAGTCCTTTTTTTTTTTATCATTTATTAAACTTTTATAATCAAACATTATATTTTTTTCATTTTCTCATTTTTTATAAGTAAAGAGACAAAACTCCCGTCCATTCAATTCCTAACTCGTTTTTCCATCCTTCCTCATCATGTAAATTAATCCCAAGGATTAAGTGTAATAGTTAACACACCTACACCTACACCTACACCTACACCAACGTACTTGTTTAAATAATTATAATTGTCTAATATAAAATATTACACTAAAAATTAATATAGTTGCATGGGATAATAATAATTAATCATGTCAGGCGTCATGTTAGATGATAATAATGTGAAAATAAAAAGGATATGTATAATTTTAAATGAAATTGATTGTTGGGCTGAAAACCATCATCTGCCCAATTCCTAACCCATTTTTCCACCTAAAATGTTTAAAATACCCTAGTGTAAACTATGGAGAGCAGAGGAGTAAAGCCTTTCACAAGAAAAGATGATTTTCCAAGTTAATTCTTTATGAATTTGCCTGTTATTTCAAATTTTCAATTACCACTCTAAAATTATACAAAGTATTTTGTGGAGTCTGCAAATTTCAAACTCTAACATTGAATTCTCCCAAACACAAGAAAATGGATTATCAAATTCTGTTCAATCCTTTTGGTTTTTCACCCTTCACATTATATTCAATAGTGGGTTCCACTATTCTCAAGTAGCTCCCGATCACGTCATCATACAGAGGGATGCCCATATTTATTTAAATAAAAAAAAAGGTATGCTTCCCAGAAGGCAGTCTTTTTCTTGACGAATTTACAAAAACATCCCCGATTTCCATGAAGTGCCAACAGTGATTGGCTGCAGCCACGACGCTGCACCACAACCGTGGCCTCTCTCACAGACAATCCAGCCTCCAAATCCTCACCGTTGTTGCTATTT